>JAUYWG010000034.1:3228172-3238402 GCA_034779775.1 Enteromius afrohamiltoni
CAAATATGCTAACTTACAGAAAATTTAAAATTAAAAAGGATTAAAAAGGGCTAGATCTGATTACTTTTCCTCTCTATTAGAAGAAACCATACAAAACCATGGGTATTTATTCAATACACGGACTAAATGAACAAGATCACAGCATTAATAAGTTACTTTTATATTGTACAGTAATATTTCACTTCCTAGATTAATGCTATTAGAGATAAAATAGGAAAAGTGCAAATATATATATATATATATATATATATATAAAAATAAAAATGACTGATTGATTGTGCACTATGGCAATTTAAAGGACATCCAGAGGGAGTATTCACGTCATGACTGCATCCTACCCAGGGTGACTCTAGGTGCTGAATGACCTCAGCATTGACCCTTAGACCAGAGGAGTGAGCTAGGCTGTCGGATTGGGTTGACTCCAGCACCCCTTATGGCCATGCGGAACCAGTCGGGTGCTGTGTTCCGTCATTGGGACTGATCGAGCATGAGACGGCCAAGAAACGCTCCACTGAGCCGCAGATACCTCAGACAGACAAGGTCACCAAAGGGCAGCCGCTCGACAGACGAACCATCACCATGCTCACAGTCTCCAGAGCCGACATCAGTAATACTTCTCACATCAGGAGGCCAGAAAATGGAGAATTAATTACCTGTTTAGGCACCATGCTGTAATAATTGCAGCTGAACTTGGATTTCAGTTCATTTCATTTAGAGTTAAAGAAAGAGGGAACATGTTAAAAAGGTTTTGTATTTCTTAAAATAACTGCATGAGTACATTATACAAACAAATCTTAACACATTTGAGAAATATCGTTGAGAAAGGGAACTGGCACCAATTAGCTTATGACCCAGAATAAATTACTTTTTGCATTGATCTTGCTGATTACAAAGCCTCTCATCATGAACCAGACCGCATCCGACATCAGATGGCCCTTAGTTATCACACCATAAACCCACAACAGAATCAATGCACTAAATATACATCAATAATTGAGTAAAATAAAAACAGATACCGCCTTCACACTCACAATGTTGTGGTTACAGAGCATAGTGGAAACCCTTGTTGTTGTGTGGTTTCTCCTTGCTTTTTTTCCCTCAAGCCCTGGTGATGTCCTAATAGAGGGGTAGGAGGCAGATGCCAGTCATGAAGAGGGGTCTGATAATTAGCAGGGGCCTCTGCTGGCATGCCTGCTTGGCGGCGTTCTCCTGGGCTATAGGTGGGCTGTGAATCTCCTCATTTGTCTGCTTCAACCTGTCAGAGGAGAAACTCCAAACACTGTTTTATTACAGCCAAGAAAGTTCCATGTTCACAAAACTCATGGGACAAATTCTGACTCTTCCTATTATACAATACAGAATCCTCCTTAAAAGCAGAGTAGTTTTGTTAACACATTACAATAAGGTTTGATTTGTAAGCATTAGCTAATGCATTAGGTACCATCAACAAACAATGAACAATTATTTTAATAATAAATACATTTAAAACAAATGCTGCAAATCTGTTCAAAACAGACATTTCAGACATTTTTTGTTTGTAGGCAGTAAAAGCTAAATGCAGTTGGCCTTGCATATAATATAAACTATACAATACAAACAAAACGTGGTAACACTTTTAATTGCTTTATTCTAAACAATACTGAAAAAGTTAATTGTGCGCATTAACTCATTTGCTATATGCACTGCAAAAAAGGCTTATATTACTTAGTATTTTTGTCTAAGAACTCTTAAATTAGGATGCATTTACTACATTTTGCAATTTTTTTTTTGTCAAAAATCTACAAATTCTTTAATTAAGATGCATTAACTAGATGAGTTCTCTCTTTCTCGTTAATTGAATAAGTTTGATAGATTTGGATGAAGCAGATTTGGCGTGCTGTCTGGGAAGCGAGCCGGTAGAGCTGCAAGCCCCGAACCCTGGTGGGCCGAGCCCTAGTGAGGGCAAGGGTTTGGTGCCCGGCTAGCCTCCGACTGCCCTCCAAAAAGGCTAAAGAATGAGGACGGCCGCCTGAATCTGCTGCCCCCAAGAAAGCAAGAAAAGTTTTTTTTTTTGCTGCGTCCAGACCTATTGATAAAGCAGAAACATAGGTTAGAAATGATCGGCAAATAACATTGATTTATAAAAGGAAAATTGTATCCCTTGGGAAGAAAATTAATGCTTGCTTCAGCGGAAGTGGTTTGCAGGAATTTATGGGATGCTGCTGCTGGAGCTGATTGTAAGAGTGTTCCTCTATGAAGGAGGAAGAAGCTTGCTTCTGCAGAAGCGGGTTTGCAAGTTCTGCAGGGATTTAAGTGGTGCTGCTGGGGGAGCTGATTTGTAAGGTATCCTCTGTGGAGGAGGAAAGCTTGCTTCTGTGGAAGCGGGTCATGCGCTTTTTCTTTTATTCTGCGGAGGCTTAGAGTTTTGGGTTCGAGCTAGTGAGGGTTTGCATGGCTTGCAAAAGAGTAGCGGGGTCTGAGCGAATGTAGTTTTTAAATGTGTCAGAGGACCAGCGTCCTAATGTTTGGATCTGGGATGGAGCAAGGCCTCTCTCAGCTGCTGATGTGGTGGCTCCGATCCTAAAGGAATGGGACGTGTATCTGTCTGGGGAAAATCCTGATCTTGCGAGAACGGAAATGGTTGAGGTGGATGGAAGGGTTCTTAAGACTCTTAAGAAGCCGAAAAACGCTAGGGTAAACATAGCATCTAGGGTGCGGTCAATAAGGGGGATGCAATAACTTCGGCGGAGGGTAGAAATGCAATGATTGAAAATTTCCAGAGTTAAAGGGAGCCTTTGGTCGGGGCAGGAGGGATTTACTTTTTGGATGCCTTTGATAATTAGGCTGGTTTGAGCGTTGGAGATAGCGGAGGAAATTGAGCCTAATAAGAGTTTATGAAAAAATTGGATACCGCTGAGGTACCCTTTAATTGAGCTAGTCTGGAGGAATCGGATTGCGTTGAGGTAAGATATGAATGAGGTAATTGTTAGGAGGGAAAAATCGAGGAATGGCAGATTGTAGCATAGGTGTAAAGTTTTAAATGCTTTCCAGGCGGTGAGATAGATTGCAAGGTTTTAGGGGCTACAGCTTGTAGCATGGAGTTAAGAGAGTGCTCGAAAAGGGGTCTTAGGGGGTGGTTTAGGGGAATATTAGTTGCAAATAGGGAGGTACTGGGGTCAGCAGGGATTCGGCATCTGAATTTCTGAAAGAGAAAACAGGACAAGGAGTCAGCAATTGTATTGTCTTTTCCGGGAATATGTTTAGCAGTGATTAGCAGTTAAGCAGTGAATTGATTTAGAGCAGAAATGCAGACTAGGTGTCTGAGAAGAGGCATGATGGTGGGAGAGTGAGAGCTGTGCTTATTGATGCATTGGACTGTGGCTTCATTGTCACAGTGAATGACTATGCATGAAGCTGTCCATTCTTAAGCCCATAAGTCGGCAGCAACGACTATGGGGTATAGCGCGATAAGAGCGCTGGAGGCTTGGTGGGGCGGGGTTTTTGCTAGTTCTGCGGGCCAGGGGGAAGTGAACCAACAGTTTTGGTAGAAACCTCCGAAGCTTGTGGAGGGGGCGGCGTCTGTAAATAGTTGAATGTCAACTGGAGAGGAATTCTCGTTTGGTGCACTGGGGTTTGGCTAGGAAGTTAGTGGCGAAGATGATGATTCTGTCTAGTTTCTCTTTGGGAAGGGATGCCTTGAACTTTTGAGAATCGAGGTTGATGCCTAAGAATTCAAGTGCTACGGCCCAGGGTTTCCGGGATGAAACCCTTGCGTTAGACCTGATAATAGATAATAGGAGACTAGGGTCAGGGTGGGATGACAATTCAAAAGACAGAACAGAAACGATAAATGAATTGACAGGAGATGATAAATCCTTTTTGGTGTTTTTTTTGAAGGCTAAATTATAACATACTGTTTGGTTGGAAGGGATGGGTGGACAGGGAATGGGTTGTTGAAAAAGAGAAGGGTTCCTGGGAATGTAACTTGAAGATTTGGGCTTAGCTGGGTGGGAAATGAAAGGATGAGAAGTTAAAGGACAGGAGGAGGAAGGGTGAGTGGTGGACCTGCAGATCGTTCAGGTGAAATTGCGGCAACCGGTGAAGACACGGTTATGGACATCCAAATCTAAAGCACCCCAGTAGACCCGCTGGTTCCACTGGGATACTCTAACTGCAGCAAATGGTAGCGAATTGCTGCAATCCACCTGGCGATATGCAGGGCTGGGAGAGAAAGGGGAAAGGAGAGAGTAGAGGTCTATGTCATTACCTGCTAAAATTTGGCTGTGGAGGAGAGGGGAGACTAAGGAAGGTTTGGCGTCAAGAGCGTTAGCAGGAGTTGGCAGGTCTTTTGCTGTGTCGAGTGAGAAAGGTGAGCAGGAATAAGAGGGGGGGAGAGAGGGGTTACCGGGAAGAGCGGGAGGGGCAGTAGGTTGGAAAGGGTTGAGGTTAGAGAGAGAAACGGAGGAATAGGGGGCCTGGGAGGGGAGAGTATGGTCGGTGCAGGAGGGCCCGGGCCGCTGGAAGTCTGTGGGAAGAGAAGAAAAGAGATTAGTTTGGCTTGTGGGTGGATAGGTGGTTTGGGAAGGGGGCTGGCAGCCAGTTAGTTAAATAGTCCTGAAGCGCTTGGTGAAGTTGGGCGGCGGTAATACCGCTGGACTGTCCAGGCTCGCTGGTGGCTGGTGGAATGCAAAAGCTTTGCGTGAAAATTTTTTTTTCAGCTGCGAGGGTTTCTCTGAGCGATATGATAGTCCATTTGCCGGTAGAGAAGTGGGCAGAAGCATAGGAGGACGCTGGGGATGGCGGTGGAGAGCGGGATCGGGCTCTCCTGGATGTTGTTGAGGCGGGGCGGCTTGTTAGTTAGGTTGAGCTGTGGCTGGTTGGCTGGCCGAAGCGGCGGTTTGTTGGTTAGCTTGAGCAGCTGCTCGTTGGCTGGTCGAAGTGACGGCTTGTAGGTTAGCCTGGGCTGTGGCTTGTTGGTTAGCTGTAGTAGCGGCTTGTTGACTGGCTTGAGCTGCGGCCCATTGGCTGGCCTGCGCGGCGGCTTGAAGCTTGGGAGGAGCGGGCTCCTCGCGGTTATAAAGTCGGAAGAGTCGGAATCGGTCGTCTTGGCTTTTGTTTTTTAGAACGAAGTGTTTGTTTGTGAAAGAGCGAGATGTGGACGAGGTGGTAAGGTGGCTGTGATTGGGTAATCATGACGAGGAGATAGATTAGGGGATGAGGAACAGCTGCAATTAATTTCTAGGGGTTTTTTTACTAGAAAAAAAGTTTAAAATATACTAATTAAGATAAGCCTTTTTTGCAGTGTGTGCAAACATTTTTCCTCACTGAAAAGAATTGGTGCAAAAGATTCACTCTTTCGGAAAGTCTAATTTCTCTGCATGTAGCTGATTCACCAAAAAATATTTTGTTTTGGATGTCGGAATAGATTGCATGAAAAAATGCATGTTTTTGATTTACTTACAAGAACAGGCTCATTAGAAGAATGCAGTGCTAGACTTTGACTATGCAACATTTTTACAGAGACTGCAATGGAGGTAAATGGAGGACATATTACTCAGCAGTGTCTTTTTTAAAACATAATTTGACATGCAATACAGTACATGCAAAGTGCAAAACCTCTACTTCGATTTACAGCAATGCAGATTGAAATATTGCATTCTTTTAATTCACCACACTTTAACTTGAAAATTGAATGAGCTTGCACGTATGGCAGAATCCAACTACACTGGTTGCTTTTTATGTTTTCAGATTTCAGATACAACATCATTTGGCATTTAAAAAAAAAAAAATTGAACTGTCTCTACTCATTCAGTTCTTGGTTAAGGCTTTAAAGCTCATAAAGTTCTCATTCTCTGATCAGAAAACCTGTGTTCCACCAGCTTGCTCAAAGCCAATTTTATTTCTGCCAATATATTGTCTGTACAGCTGTGCAGGGCCGTTTCTGCATTTGCGGGCTCCCTCTGGCATCGATACGTCTTATAGAGCATTTTCTTTTATCACCCAGCACTTATTTCACCATGGAGTAATACACCTCGGGGGACAAGTGTGACGTAGTGACACTTACGAGCAATTCCAATAAAGTCAGGGCCCTGAACCCGGACAGTTTTTCACCCATAATGACTGCCTTGGCTCCACAGCCGGGGCCACAGTGCCAAAGGAAATGTGTCTTAGAAGAAGACGACTTAACTTTTTTATCATGCCAATGTATATCTTTAGCTGTCACCTTTATCTTCTGCTCCTTGTCTTTCTCTAAAAGAGCTACGCTTAAGGTGGGTGAGCAACACGAATCTGGAGCAGTGACACAATGTGCCGTTTCTCTGTCTGTTCTTCATTAAACTAAGTGCAATGTTGTGTTAACCTCAATATTACCTTCTTTTTTTTGGACTGAAAACTCTTCTTGCTCCCAACAATAGTATTTAAACAGTTTGACAAAAAAACAATAGAGAAGGATGGCGCTTCAAGCAGCAGGCATCTTGGGACTTGTCTCTTCTTTGACACAATGCAATAGAATTTCAGATCGGCATCAAAGCCATCTGAATGAGCTTCGTTCTCTCTGAACACTTTTGAGGAGACAGCTTCATGAGGCAATGTAATAAACTGTGTGCACTGCAGCAGAACTCTATATGAGATATGAGGCAATGATGAATTTGACTGCTATCTATTCTGGTCCCCTAGACACCTCCGATTGAAAGGGACATGATTTACCAAAGGATAAATAGGACTCTTTTTATGAACTGTGGTCTTTTGCTTTGTTCCTTTTGCAGTAATAATCATGTCTAATCATGGACCTTAGTGTGGGAAACACTGATGCAATCGGTCACATCACAAGATAAGCATGTTCAGTGACCTGATATAATATTAATAAACTTTATAAAATGTACTGTACAACAAAAAGATTTACAAGGACAGATATCATACGTATCATACGTCACTTCATGATGAACAAAGCACAATATAAGAGGTTGAAATTGAAATCATTTCCATTATAAGAACTCTTGAAATAGCATGTTTGATTTTGACTGACTGGATTTATTTGCTATACTGCCAACAGATACAAACATGCCACTGTGAGTATGTAAAATATGCCTGCCAATGCATGAATAACAATTTACAAATCCTTTAGCCGAACTAGACAGGTGGTGCTGGGGAGGTGGAGGGTTTGAGAGAAACTTGAAGAAGCTTACGGCAAACACTGAACCATAAATTGAGCAAGCAAGCAACTGGCTCCTTGGCTACAGAATCAGCTGATGTCAATCAGATTGTGTGTTTTAGTAAATGGTATGACTGCTAGCATATTTAAATTTATCCAAAGGGCCCCGTAATATTCATAATGCACAATGCCAGGTTTATTAAACAACTAGATTAGGTTTGCATGTTGCAAATTGCAAATTAAAATCGTGAAATTGCAGAACATTATTTAAAATATTTTTTAATGCAACTGTTTTATGGTTAGTTCAGAATGCAAAGTATTTTACAGCACTGCATTCTGAACATAACAACAGTCAGATATAGTTTTAATGAAGCTGGGATATTCAGGGATTAATCTGTAATAAGAAGGATTGAATATTGATCCCTTAAAACCGCATGATCCGGCAGACATCGAAAAGAGGCCACATGACAAGCCGAACATATTTTGATGAGCAAGGATGTTTTTAACCTTTAATCTCTGCATTTTAGTCGGGCGTGTTTTAACAGCCAGGAACAAACACAGGTGGTTCATTACCCGTCTGAACATCAGGATTAACATTTATGTCATTATTCTGACTAAACATCTCCTGTAGCTGCCATTTCAGGATCGCAAGGGACCAGTACATCATGTGAATCTCTCTCTCTGACCGACTCATGAATAATGAGTAATTATGAGACGCTGATCCACCAGTAGAGCTCCGCTGTGATGTGATTATAGATAAAGGGGGTGACCTTCGCGTCCCTGCTCTCTTCTGCCCTCCGTTCAACCTTAATCAACACAGATCAGTTCAATTTACTCTGCCTGCCATCTCTCGACACTACGTAGGGCGGGACAGCAGACAGGCTGAAGGCGATTCCGACACCCACAGCTAGTCTCCAGCTTTGTACCGCAGTATAAATGGTGCAAGCGATATCTGTAGTGCTTTCAGGGCTATACAGTTTCAAAGCACACTGATAGTTTTGTTAAAAACGCTTCAAGCGATCATCTTAGGCACATTCACTTTTAGTCAAATCTATTTAAGGTGTCCACCCCGGAGGATAGAAAAATCGCAAACGAGATATTTTATATTATCTCTATTGTTTCTCCTAGACAATGACATTAAATGGAAAGCAACTGCAGACTTGTGTCTCATGCTTCTTTGATTTTTTTTTTTTTCCTGAGGAAGAAAGCATTGGCAAACTCAAGTACATCTCCTGTGAAGTTTCAGGAGACATCTCAACAATGTCCTAAACTATTCTCAGATCTGCCAAGATGCCATGATTTTGAGATTTTAGCATGAAACTTTTCTTCCTAAACTAAATTTGTCTGTCTGTTGGGACAAAATCATAGCCTATCAGAAGATGTTTGATGTTTAATAATAAACCTCTATGTGGTGTGAGATTTTGGACCAATGAGATAGCGAGGCTGCTCAGCACAACCCTTCATGAATAGAAACCAAGTGTTTAAAATGTCCTGACACCTGTCATCATATTACCTCAACAATTTTATTTATATTACTTTCTATTTTGTGTTTCTCTCAAATTATATTAGGTGAAAACAGGGTTATTATCCTTTATTAAATTAAAAAGCTATTATTTTAAATAATTAAAAAAATGTTTTTATTTTATAAAAACAACCATTAACTGAAATAGAATTAAATTAAAAATTTCAGGTAGTTGCCAAGGCAACATTCATTATTTTTGCTTAAAGTTGTAGTACTAAAATAACTAAAACTGGATGAAAAAAGAAAAAAACTTAAAATTACAGAAAAAAATAAATAAATAAACACATAAAAAACTAATAAAAATGCCAAAAGCGATAAACAAAATTATCCAAACTATAACATAACTACAATTAAGAGAAAAATATGAAACATTAAAATGTAATTCAAAATATTATAAACTGTAATAGTACATTAATGACAATAAACATCAAACGTATAAAGAGTATGTCAATAAAACTAGTGTTAAAAATGGCTTCCTGTAATAAATTAAATAATTTATGAATATTACATCAAAAACATTTAGGTGCTAAAATTACTAAAACTGAATTAGAAATATATTAAAGCTATAAAGAAATGCCTAATAATAATAAAAAATGAAAAATAAAAACAAAATACTTGGCAGTATTGTTCTTGACGTGCAAGAAGGCAAGGCCTTGAGGCATTCGCAATTATAAAGACTACGAACAAACTGCTATTTGTAACGAGCACGTTTGTGCTCAAAACGACAGTTTTTCTTCCTTCCATGTTCTCCTGTAAGTAAACAGATCAGAGCGAGTGTGAGACCCTCCTCCGTCATGTGTCTGCACACGTCTCTTTGTGTGTGTTTGTGAGCAATGCCTTCCTCTGTCACAGATAAAGTCACGCCATACGTCTGCTGCCACAGCTGCTGATAAGATACTCACAAATAACTCGCCTTCCTGAAGCTGTCAGAAGCCTATGATCTGATATTGCTTTCTTCTCACAATAAAAGCAAAATCTAGCTCATCTGAATTCATGGAAGAGGAGAGGCAACAGAAACGGGGGACACAGAGAGCTAGAACACGCCGCTTTATTGCATCACTGCTACATTTCCACGCATGCCTTTTAAAAAGGTCACATGACATGTACCTGGCATTGATAGCCAGCTGGCCTTTGAAAATGCTTATTACTTAAATCAGATTTGATATAAGCACTGTAGTCGCCTTAACACCTCGCCTCGAGACACAGACTCTTTTCTGCTTACGATCCGCGACCAATTAGCTGTGTGGCTGGAAAGCTAATTAAAATAAGCTAAGTATAATGAATCACCTGCGCTGACAGCCGAATGCCACCACTGACGAATGCTGCCGACTGACGCTATCGGCTTTAGCGTGAATCATTGTTACCTTTATCCATGGACGTTAATGGTGGGATTTAGAGAGTTTGCTCTGAGGTCTCCTGGATGAGCTTAGCGTCTAAAGCTACTCTTTTCAGCTGAGAGATGTCGGCCAATTCTTTCAAATCACTGGGCTCGAATACTTGCCTCCTTTTGCTGGCTGACACTAGTCTTAAAAGACAGGAAAAATGTGTCAGTAGCAACCCAGAATATTTTATTCGTATT
>JAUYWG010000034.1:3238502-3256024 GCA_034779775.1 Enteromius afrohamiltoni
ATCAGTGGAGCTTGGAGCTGTGTGTGCCTGATCGTGATTGGCTGTGTCAGGCAACACACAGCTCGATGGCGTGACAGTATTCTAGAGTGATTCTGGAGGTTTATGGCCAGCTTCGCTTATTTTAGCAATTTGAGATCAATGACAGTTTATATATATGCACTATGACAAGTCACAGTTACCATACACTTAGCAAGGTTTTTTTCCGTGTGTGTATATATTTATTGTATATATATATATATATATATATATATATATGTGTGTGTGTGTGTGTTTATAGATAGATAAAAACAGATAGATAGATACATAGACAGACGGATACATGTTATAGATAGTTATAAACGTAAAATGTAAAAGATAATCTCACACCCTAATATAATCCTATATAGCAAACTTTCTGCATCTTTTCAATTATATATATATATACAGTGGGGCAAAAAAGTATTTAGTCAGCCACCAATTGGGCAAGTTCTGCCACTTAAAAAGATGAAAGATGCCTGTAATTTTCATAATAGGTATACCTCAACTATGAGAGACAAAATAAGAAAAAAATCCAGAAAATCACATTGTAGGATTTTAAATGGATTAATTGGTAAATTCCTCTGTAAAATAAGTATTTTTTTGGATGATCCAGAAGAGGTTTGGGAGAGGTTTGTCATATGGTCAGATGAAACCAAAATAGAACTTTTGGTAAAAAAACTTGGTAAAAAATCAACTTGTCGTGTTTGGAGGAGAAAGAATGCTGAGTCGCATCCATAGAACACTACCTACTGTAAAGATCCATGTAAATGAAAGAATGAATAGGGCCATGTATCGTGAGATTTTGAGTGAAAACCTCCCTCCATCAGCAAGGGCATTGAAGATGAAATGTGGTTAGGTCTTTCAGCATGACAATGATGCCAAACACACCTCCCAGGCAAGGAAGGAGTGGCTTCATAAGAAGCATTTCAATGTCCTGGAGTGGCCTAGCCAGTCTCTAGATCTCAACCCCATAGAAAATCTTTAGAAGGAGTTGAGTGTGAAGTCCATGTTGCCCAGCGACAGCCTCAAAAAATCTTTTTTTTCTCATTTTGTCTCTCATAGTTGAGGTATACCTATAATGATAATTATTGGCCTCTCTCATCTTTGTTACTGACTAAATGTCCTTTTGCCCCATTGTAAATACGTACATAAAATTGTTTACCTTATTTTTATACCTGTTTTTCAAATGAAGATGTCCCAAAGGGAGGTTTTTGGTGATACTGTAAGGTTTAGCTCACTTTTGGGTACAGATTTGTTCCCAAAATATAGTAGGAACACACACAGTATATGCATATATCATTTATTTCTTACTGCATTTTACACATTTACAATATTTTATACTATATGTATGTATATATATATATATATATATATAGACATAAATCACACATATGCAGATTGAATATAAATATTCTAATTTCATATATTTATTCTGCCAGGGTTTAGGACAGTGGCAGAACTATCATAATCTTGCATCCATCCATCTGTCCATCTCTGAATTTTACACCTCAACAAAAATGTTAATTAATATATTTTATTTGAATCCCAAAGTAGTAGTATAGGTCACAAGTATTTTGACAGCAGGAAAAAGAAACAAAAACAATGCTAAATGCTAATAATAAATTATATAAATAATCGTGCATAGATACGATAGAAGAAATAAATAGACTCACAAGCTTCTACAGTGGAGGAGGCACTCCACTTCTTTTGCTGTTGAAGTCAAAGTTTGCATTTCTGGTGCAAACTTATCTGAAACAAGGCAGAAGCTAGTCGAGCTGAAACATGTCTTCATCAGACGAATTCATCCTATAAACCTGGAAAACAAATCCAGAAGTTAAAAGAAACAACACAGGATCACAGCCAAAGATAGATATGGTTTGTGTCGACCACTATGTGTTTGTGAGACAAATGTCTGCCAAAGGCATGAAACTATTGAAATTCTATTCTGGACAGTAAACAGTGTTGGTACAAGCAAAAACCTCAGAGGAAAGTAAACAGTTTAATCTTTTACAATTGGGAACCAGGGTTTTTTGCATTTTCTTCAATTAAATGTTGAATTTGACTCCTGTGACCCCAACATAGTTGACTTCCTAAGCAACATGTGTTCAGCAAAGCCGAATCTTGCTGTAATACACATTTTGGATGTTTTTTTTAGATAGTACCCCAATTCTAATGGCCTGACCTCGGCTTCTATATGCAGGGTGCATCTTAACAGCCAATCAAGAGTCCTGTTGATGATACATCACGTTCCCCAGAGCGCAATAATTACCGTGACTCCGTTAGAGCGGGTGACATATCACCAAAGCCCAAGATCCCATTCATCTAAATGCCTGTCACAACAGGAAACGATTGGTCATTCCTGAAAGGAGGCTGGACAAATGCCACAATATCAGGGTGAACTCGAGGGAATTACCTTGCAGAGACATCCTGCATAAAGACAGATCAGTCATGTGTGCGCCGCGATTATCATGTTAACATGCTTACAGAGACGATTTGAGTATAGCAGCAGAAATGTGATAAAAGCAAACCTCCGATTTCTAAATTTGCCAGATTCCCATGATGCTTTCTCCTCGTGTCTATCTACAGATGCCAGTGCTTTTTCCACTTATGTAACAGCTGGTGCTGTAGGATAAAGATATGATTAATTCTGTAGAGACTTTCTCTAGATATAGAGATAGAATAAGATATCTCTGTAGAGATAATGTGTGAGTTTTGTTAACCCAATAAACTTGAATAGACAGTATGATGATGGATGTCCAATAACAGATTTATTTAATTCATAATCTTCCACCTTGAGAGAAATCAATCAAGAGTTGTTTGATTTATATGATGGTGTATATATGCACAGAATCATATCCTCTTACTGTACAAAGTTGTAAAGCCCTTCAGAGCAAGCAAAGTCACTCAGTGACCTTCTTTTCGCACACTTTTCATTTTTAATGCAGAATTTAATCAATCCTCTCTTGCTCTCATCTGCACAAAGGAAATTGCCATCACTAATGAATGGGAACAAAAAAATGACTAAGTTAGTTTTTAAGCCAAAGTAAACACTGTTTAATTTCTCAGATAGATTAAGGGGAAGCATGGAGCTGCATTACAATGGAAGAGTGACTGAAGGTTAATGTATGAGCTTAAAATTCAATGCATAATACTAATAGTCCCTGGTTTTCATATCAGATTTCAGAATAAGAATTTCTAGACTGGCAACAAACGTGCACAAGACTTCTATGTGTGTGTGTGTGTGTGTGTGTTTGTAATAGGAGAAAAAACATCGATTTCATTTTTTAAAAAATATTACTGTAAATTTAGGAAAATTTTGGACAATCATCTCAATGGCTATCAAAAGTGGCACAATAGGCCTAAATTCAACCTATTTAAAATATATATTTTTAATTGTTATTCATGCTTTTTATGACCTCATATTAATTGAAGGGCTACATTAAATATTTATGCTGCAGACATATTTTTTAAGTAATTCGTCACACTAAAAGACTAATTAAGAACTACAAAAAAGTAAAAGGGGATAAAAAATAGCTGTTGTCTGCAAACTGAACACATGACTAGAAATACCATATTTTAGCACCTAAAATATACACACAAAAGCTTTATCTAGATTTAATCTTTTTAATCTGAATCATTAATATAACACTATTGTGTGTTTGTATAGAATATGTCACACTGCACAATTAAGTACACACTCTATATTATATAATAAAGAGAATAATACAGAGAATGTAGACAAAAGGCCAGGAAACTGAACACATGACTAGAAATAGTGGCCATAATATAGTATATAGTATATCTTATGTTTTTTTAATACAAAATTCTGGTGTGAACTAAAATTACACTAACATGAATGCATAATTTATGCATTTGACAGACTTTAATGCACAGTATGTCTGTTGCCTGAAATTTGAACACTTGATTAAAATAATATTTTAGTCCCTTAAATAACTCAGGGCTGTTAAATCGATTCATCATGATTAATTGTATGCAACATAAAAAGTACATGTTTACATAGTATATGTACTGTTAAACAAACATTTATATAAATATACACAGTACTTTTATATGTAACTTATGTAACTCTTCATTTAAGATGTGATCAATCATGATTACATTAAACATTTTAGAATTTACTGTACATTTTTATTAAAAATGTAGGATTATGGGAAAAAAAGAAAGAAATACAATTAAAAATAAATGCATAAATACATGAAAAATAATATATAGCTAGAAAAAGCATATCCATGTTAACCATACCTTAATGTTTTACAACAGTTGTAGATTTGTGATGTTTGATCATCTGATCTTTGCATTGTCCTACATAAATATCCCTGGTGATCTGCCAATTATTGTTTTATCTTACTTTAGTTTCTACTACGGCAACAACAAAAAGTGATTTTTCTCACCCATGTCATAATCAGTACAATCATCCTCGTGCTAATTAAAATCCACTCAAGCTTCAGCAGTGACAGAGAGTCCAAACATCTCCAAGCACTCTAGCAACGCTGACAGCATGGTGAGCGCTAAGACAAACTATCCTTTCTCCATTGGCACTAATCAGTTGATTAACACAGAATACAGATGTTGAGACTCACAGAGGGTGCTGAGGCGGCGAAGAAGGCTCTTGTCCATCTGCGAGAGCATTTAGCGTGTTTCTCGCAGCTGTCAGATCGTGAGCTTGCTTCTGCTGCACCTTCTGACCCTTCGATGCGCTTGATTTCAGAAGAGGCTCAGTAAAACAGCACAAGCAAAGCCAAAGGATCTTGCATTTCTGAGATCAGACAGTCATCAATGCCGGCAAACACAATTTGTTTTCCTGCGTAAGTTTACCCTATAGCAAGCATAACATTATGGTACACATCTTCTCATGAGCTTGTGGTCATTGCTGAGGGTTTTGAAATATTCATTAGACGTTTCTGCTAATTAAAACAGAGAGGGATGCTTCAGATGTCCTTAATGCTAATCCAATTCACTGAACCTCTGCCAGTGTTACAGCATCTGTCACTCAGTGGTAACCAAAAGCATCATGGGTATCAGCGACGACCCTCCAGCTGAGCTTGGAGAGGGTAAGGACAGTTTGTTCTGCCTGTCGTTTGCAGTTACAGAGCCGCAGTGAAAAAAAAAAAAAAATTGGGGGGTGAAACGGTGAACTGGAACGCAAGTCTAGCAATGTTAAAACAATATAAACTGAGTTTAATAAAGACTATTAAAAGGAAGAGAAAAGAGTTCAATGAAAACTGAGCAATTGCAGCACAAAATAATGGCTTGTTGCTTAATAATAAAGATAAAATATTACATACTTTAAGTGTATTATTTAAGTGTAATATTAACATTAAAATTATTTTAATATTATTACGAACATATTTAGAATAAATCAGTTTTCAAGTCACAATATTATGTAATATTTAATTCATTTAATGTAATTAATAATTACATTATTACATTAAATATTACATTAATTATTATGAAATATTATATACTGTTAGTGTTTACATGAGACAATTGTGTGTGTACATACATACATACATACATACAAAATATTAACATTGTGCTTATATGACATCATATTACATTTTAATATAGTAATATTTATAAAAACTAATTATAGTTTCTTAATTAAATATATGGCTACACACAATTCAGTTCAGTTCATATAATCAATAAAAAAAACCTCAACTTAAAAAACTTAAAATAAGTGTTATTCTATTCTATTCTAAAAAACATTATGCAACAAGTGCCGTCAGTAGAACTCAACTTGTATTGAAGCATTTCTTTAAATAATTGTGTCTCTTTAAAGTCATGTTTACCTAGTTGCACTGTATATAAAACCTAAAATTTCTGTTGAATCTCAGTTGGTTTATAAAACATATTTACTGCCCATGAACCTGCACCAACCCCCTGCCCCTCATAACTCCACCATAGTGTGGAAAAAAGTAATTATAGATAGAGACAATCTGAACAAAAGGTCAACACAGGATTATGGGTACAATTGTCCCTTACAAGGGAGCAAAATGCTCCTCCAAAGGTGAAATGGACATTTTTAAAGTTAAAGTCCAGGCGGACAGAAACAGTCTCTGGCCAAAATACACCTACAGATGTGAAAGAGGACAGAGCTATTTACTCAAACCTCCTCTATGCTAATTGATGCATCTGTCCTCTTCTACGCTTTGTTAGATACGCTACTTTGATAAAAGAATGGTCAAAGAAAATTACATTAACTTAGTTTCCCGCACCTCATCTTTAGAAAATATGTGTGGATTATGAAATACTGTCACGAGTAATTTCATTTTGCGCTGTAAAGTTCTTTATAAAGTAATTTAGATGATATTGACTTTAATGTAAGCATTGTGCTGTGTATATCTCAAGCCTGAAAGCGAACAGCAGAATCCGAGAGTCTGGGTCTGTTCTATAAAGAATCAGAATATTCTCAAGCTCCCACAGCAGATGTGAAGCGCAGACACAGTTTCAAAAAATGAGATGGAAAAGAAAAAAAAAAAAAAACTTGAAAAGCTCATTTCAACTGAAATATAGAACAAAATGAACATACTGCTGTGAAGCCACATCTGCCCATCTGTCTCGCTGGAGTCTGTCTGTCCATCACTGATCTTGTGCTAAATAAAACCCTGGTCTCAGATCCATGAGTGTTCCAGCACTTCTGAGGACACAGAATAAAAGAGATAAAACAAACAAAAACAGCATAAAATTCAACATGACGGAGTCTACTGAATACTTTGTATGATTTCTCCTTCTTATGTGTTATAACGTGTCATGATAAAAGATCAAGCGGTAAATCACTTTCATGTTAATTTTATGTCCAAATCATCCCAAGTGCCAGCAAGGTTATGTGTCAACACATTTTGGTTTTTATCCTTCTTAAGATTGTTAAACATGACAGCTATGTACTAAAACATGCTAGCAACATGAATGGTTAGCAATATGTTAAACAGTGTTTAAACATGATAATTTTCACAAATAAATCATCACAAACATGCCAGAACCAGGCTAGAAATATGTTAGTAGCATGCTAATTCATACTAGCAATATGGTAAACATGTTATAGTTATAAAACATGATAAATAATTCTACCACGTTAAGACATAAACCAGCCAACCAGCCTAAGATGGTTTTTGCTGGGAGACCTTAGCTGGTTTAAGCTGGTTTTAGAGGGGTTTTGGCCACATTTCCAGCTTGCCAGGCTGATTTTAGCTGGTTTAAGATGGGAGACCAGCTGGAACAAGCAGCTAAATCCAGCCTGTCCAAACTAATAATAAACAAGCAGTATAAATACATTACAAACAAGTCAACTTGGCTTTAAACTTGCCTGCTATATCTTGTGTTTTATTGACAGATGTGGAAGGGTTTGGGTTACGTGTTCATAAATGTGCAAATAATATCATTTTAAATAAAACTGTTTTGACTGTTTACATTGAAAAATCACACCCCTACATATATGCAATAATGCCAATGTTTTTACCCAATATATCTTTTAATTATGATGATAAAATAAAAAAACGTTTCCTATTTAAAACAACAGAGGACCCCTCACGTCGAAATATGACTGAAAAGGGGTACCTTGAGCAGCGAAAAATGACGCTCCAACCAAACGCCAAAATGTGATGAGTTGAATTGAGACTGTGTTGAGTAACGTGTTAACACCATGTTATCATTAGTACCATAATTAAATTACATCACTATTCCAAGCTACTGTATAGTCACTGTTTACATTTCCTGTGACACTCATAATGTGTTTCAGTTAGACTCAAGGTATCGCTAGGCGACGGTCCAATGATAGATCTCTACCATACCATATTCTCATTTTCTTGGACAGCCAAGTAAAAGGAAGTCTTCAAAGTCACCCGTTTTCACCGCAGCAGCATCACACCTGTGATGATTCACATTGTTGGTTTTAATTACTGATGTGACATTTTCTATTAATTAGGTTACCCGCGAATCCTCACTCAGATTTCTCTGTAGCAAAGGTCAACCTCAGCAAAAGTCAAAGGGCCGTCGTGCTGCACTTTGCAATGGGGTGACTTCACTTTGATTGTCAATAAATCCCATAGAATATAGAATAAACATAGAATAGATGGGCGGAGCTAAACAGGCAGTGATGTAGAAGCAAGTGTTTATTTCTTCTGTGGAAAGAAAAGGAAATGTTGGTTTCACAGTTCATGATAACGCTTTAAAGAGCATCCTCCTACAAAGCTCCAGCTCACGGTGAGGTAAAATTAAAACACACTAATATATAAATAACGTCAAACAAACAGCAGGCGTAATGTCTTACACACATGAGAAACATCTAGACGTGGCTTTCATTAGCACCATCCTGCTGCGGTCTAATCAAGAAATGGTATGTGAAGACGTCTCCATCGAACAGCATTTGTGTTGCAAGTGATTAATGCATTTATACTTGAAGGCACTGAGTTTGTCTTTGTGATGGGAATCGAACAGACTGCGATGATCAACGCCGCTCCATCTGGCCATTAGTTATTCTTACCACAGCGCTCTGATTCAGTCACACTAACGGGAGTTAAACTTGGAGAGTGAATATCAGATAGCAGCGAGCTGTCTCTGGCCGTGTTTTGCTGTCTGAATATCCCTCATTTGCTCTCATTGTGAACAGAGTTACATATCTGCGAGTAACAAAGGCCGGTTGCTATGGAGAGCCTCCTCAAGGGACCCACGCTGCAGTACAGGCAAGACCTTTAGCAGGCGAAATTACAGTGGACTGTCGGCTGCCACCAGCTGAAAGCTTCCTCATTCAAATAACACAGATAATACACTCTGCTCTGTAACACTGGCTGTGAAATTATCGGTCTGACTAGAATAAGTGTCATTTGACAATGTAGAAAATTGGTCAAGAACAGAACACGAGGATGTAGGAAAAACGTAAGATGAAAATTGTGTAGTATTTATAAATGGCAAAATATTTATAATAGCAAAAAATCCACATAAAGTAAAGGAAATTACAAACAAGTTAAATAAATGAAGGAAAGGTTGAAGGAAGGAAGAACATAAATAAATAAATGTGAATTAAAACATCATAATTTGATATATATAAATATATATATATGTATATTTTTTTAATATATATATATGACTTTTTTAATTTATGACTTTATTTAAAAAGTAAAAAGTAATTTGTGCAACAATGTAAATTAATTTAAGAAAATTATTTGAAATATTTAGAATAGCAAAAGTTAATGTGGATGGAATTATAGATATGCAAAATGAAGAAAGGGAGGGAGAAACAAACAAATAAGAAAGAAAGATGCACTACAGTAATAAAAATGAGAAAAAAATGAAAAAATGAACTTAAAAAGTCATTAAAACGAAATGTATTAAATATATAATTAAATAAAACTGGATAATGCAAACATTCAGGCTTTTTTTGGATGGTCTCTGATTTTACAGTGATTTTAGGCACTTTTCAGTTGGTCATCTTTGAAGATCTGTTGGACGAGTTTACAGCACTTAGGCCAAGCAAACAACTTTTGACTGGTTTCAGTTATTTTTAAATTAAGACATTTTTCTGTACAACTCCTGTGGTTGGATATTACCAGAAATCGGTTGGTCCCAGGTGCTTGTACCATTTTCTGGATTGCTCAGTGTTGGATGGTGAATCTGGTGATTTTACTCAACATTTTGTTTACTTACACAATTAACTAATCAGGACAGCAGCTGTGGGAAGCGACTTCAAGGTGTTGCCTAGCAACTTGTGTGCTGTGGTCTGGCTTTACGCTTGATGTGTGCGACTTACTGCAGCAGTAAAACTGTCTCCCCAACATCTCTGATTTGTGCCTCTCCAGGCCTTACGAGTGTTTGTGGTTCATAACAGCACACGCAGCAAACAGTTCGACAGCACACTCTTAAATCCAATAGCTCAGTGCACACACACAGGCGCACACACCTCAGCACTGTCACAATTTTCCGGATTCAGCTCTGACCTTTGCTTTAATAATAAGAAACAAAGAGACAGCTCGAGCCGAGATGATGTCCTCATATCCCGGCGAATGATTTCAGTAAGCAGCACATAATTCTGTGTTATGGAGCATAAAAAACTAAAGAGCTATCATTGCATTCCCCGCAAGCTGTAATCACATTTACTGAGCTTCGCTCGCAGTTGGACTTGCTTACAATGCTATATGTTTAAATTAATGAGCGACTGCAGAATCAAATGATCTGTAGATAGATGAGGCCTCAGCGCTTGGCTAAATGGCTTGTAATAAATAACCCAATCCCACAGGTTAACTGAGAATTAAAGGGCTATTTTATTGCATTTGGACATTATAGCCACTTCTGTCAATAGAAAACTCTTAAGTGATGCACTGTTGACCTTAACGCTTCTATTGAGATGTTGCCCGAGTCCACTAAGGTCACTTCATCTAATCAAATCTCTTTTCTGAGAACATTTGCGATCGCTGTTTCACTGCAGAACAAGAACGAAAGCCCCTTGAGCGATCCAGAAACCCGAGGTGATTCATTTTGAAGTTTGCATTAAGTAAGAGCGAGAGAAGAAGAATCATTTGGGTTCATGTGGTTCAAATCTTCTGTTTCCTGTCTACAAGCTTCTCTTAAATGGGCGTCCCTGCTGCGACCGGCACAGTGCACGGATTGACAAATGGGAGTCGTTTGGGAAATTCCTTCTTGCTTTATCCCCAGTCAGTCTCAGCTGTTTTATTTGGAGATTACAGCGCGTGTTGATGTGATACTCTGTTCCGACATCAAAGTTTGACTGATCTTGCAGGCAGTGTTGAAATCATCCTGTTAAAAACTTTCAAAAGCTCCTAGGGTATTGCTCCGGCTGTAAGGTCCCAGGCGGTTTTGCACCGTCTCTTCTTCCGAGGCGTTCCCACTTGATCAAACATCTTGTCTTTGATGAGAACAATTACGAGCGGACGGTGGGACTCACAAACAACAGCAAAATGATGAGTGAGTGGAGTCTGACTCACACTCCCACGAGGCAGTGATGTTGTATAGAATCATGAATGTTGTAGATCCTTCTTCAATGCCAACCAATAGAAGTAGAAATGTGACGCCAACAGCACCTCCTGTCACCAGTGAATTCATCGGGACAAGAAGTCCAAAACTGTCAAAACAGAGTGGAATTAAATCTCCTGAATATCTCAGCTCCTAGACAGCAAATCAAGATTTTGGCTATACTCTTAAAAATAATGGTTCCAAGAGGGCTTTCGCACTGGAAGAAACTTTTCATAGTCCTAGAACTATTGGTGGAAGTTGCCACTTTTAGGAATGGTTTTAATTCTAGGAACTCTTTTTAGGGGAACTTAACTAGCTCCTAGTGTGACGTAAGTGTATGCTGATTAGCCAAATGCATACAAAACACTGGCTACCTGGAATTTTCAAAAAGCCATGTAAAAATATTTTCTTTTTGAACATGAAAAAAAAAAGAAAAGGATAATGGTATTTACGGTAAAATAAATTCAACAAATAAAAAATTATCGGAGCTAAACACTATTTTTAGCTGTTTATTCTTGTCTCAATTTGGAATTTTTGAGCAATGTAATATTTCTTTGAAACGTACAGACAAAATCAGAAGCTTCAAGAGTTCATAATGGAATTCAATGGAAAAACATTAATTGTATTTTTTTTTTTGTCAAAGACGTTGTACAATATTTGTGAGCAACTTTTTAGAAATACTGGTAAAACTCTACTCTAGGGACCAGTTCTCACTATTAAGTAGTTGATTATTAGCATGCCTATTTTTAACATATTGGCTATTTATCAGTACTTAATCTGCATGACCATATTCTACATCCCTAATCTACCTAATACATATACTTAACTACCTAACTATTAATAAGTAGAAAATTAGGAGTTTATTGAGGCATGTTACGAGTGAGAATTAGACCATATACACATACATAACTAGGACAAACATAACTAGGAATCACATAAAAACTCCTAAATAATGAAAGAACAAGCTCTAAGCAATAAAATTTGCTTCAAAATTTACTGACTGTCACTTGATGTTAATTGCGTCTTTAACCCAACATCCCAGTATCAAGTGTTTCTTGGCAGCTGAATTACAACACAGAGAAGATTACATGCTTGTTGATCCTCATTACCGCTAATCCCAACAAACACTGATACAATCACCTTGCTGCAATCGCTGCAAAAATCAAAGCAGCCTTATCTTTCTGTGGCCTTATGAAAAGGATCAGGGGTCTGTATAAGAAATAATCAAAAGAATGGCTGTAAAACAATAATTTGATGGCATACTGACGATAACCAATGCACGTCTGAGTATGAGATGAGTCCCGTTACAGTTAGTCTGCTTCAGATTTGACATATGTCATACCGGTGCTCTCTCTTGTGTCCATAGCAACTGAGCACATCGTAGGACTGCGGAGCTGACAGCTGATTGGTGATAGTGCTCTGATGTTGCGTTGACTCCTCTCATGATTTGAACCTGAGAATTGATTATCATCAGTGAAGTGGAAAGAAAACATCAGCTGTCAGTTTTCAGCGTAGTGAAAAATTAGGATTTCACATGTTAGTCCTGCTCACAAGTTATGAAAATACATTTATTTGAGGTCAGGACAGTTTCTGGATTGTGCCAAAACATTTTAAATGCTGCAATAATTGAATGTTTTTGCAAAATAACAATTTTGAGAGGTAATCACACACGGCTAGTAACCTGTTACCTAATCATTCCTCGTTCATTCGCACCCAGTCAAATAATTTCCCCTTCACTATAAATTCTCCCAGCTTTCATTTCACCGCTTCCCGCTTTTGTGCATCCCTCCTCCACCCATTCTACTTCGTTTTCCATTTAGTTCACGACTTTCCGGTGAACGAGCCAAACGCGGAACTCTTGCCCATGCTAGGGTTCTATCCATTAGGGTTCGGAGTTCGACGTTGTCCCGGCTCGCTCCCCAGACAGCTCGCCAAATTTGCTTATCATTCATTATGAGGAAAGCGTGAACTCTTGAAATGCTAACATAATTAAAGGTGTTTAATAAAGTTAAAACTTTGAGTGAATTATCTTGATGCTCAACTCCCTCATCTAAAACCCACCAAGAATACCAATAGAAAGTTGCTAAAAAACATTAGCGACCACAAAGAAATTTCCTGCCAACATTAACACTGGCAGAGAGATTTGTGCAGGCAAGCGCCACTTAAATTTTGGCTAGAAAATGCAAAAGTCTAGTTAATTATACAGACATTCAAACGAGAGGCCAAATGCCAGCCCTTTCCTCTGAGATATGACCTGTGTCTGCAGCAGACCACTATTTTTACATCATTTTCAATTATCATCTAAAACAGGCCAGAGCCCCTGAGGAAAGGAGCCCGATTTCCATGCCAAGTCCTTTTTATGGAGACAGTTTTACATCCCCCCCCCCTCTTTTCAGTGACTGATGCAAGGAAACAGCATAGAATTCATAAATGTGAAAGTTAATTAGAATTATATTTAGTAATATTTAGCTCAAGCATCACTATTACTATTACCAATAATTGTGGAGAGTTTTGCAAAGCATTTCTGAAGCTCAAACAGCGTAGCATGATTGTAGCAATGCCAAGGTCGTAGGTTTGATTCCCAGGGAATGCATGATCAAATTTACACCGTGAATGCAATGCAAGGTGCTTTGAGTATGTGTCTATTAAATGCATAGATGTAAAAGTCATTGCAAATACTTAAACCCTAACACTAACTATCAACAGACAATTGCAGCCAACTCTTGATTAGTATAACTATGTGACTAGCACTACCTAAAAACCACCCACAACAACCTACGTTCATAGAAACTTAGGGAGTTTTTGCAGTGATGACCATGACCACAAATATGTCTGAAAGAACCTTTCAATTAACAGCTCTTAAAAGAATCACTGTTTTCTTTTAACATTGTAAGAACTCTTAAGCAAAGTAAAGTAAAGGTTCTTTATTGGAATCATTGGAATGGTCACTGATCACTCAAAGGTTCTTTGGGGAACTAAAAAGTAATCTTCTTACATTGCTGTCCATGGGGGTTCTTTAAGAAGGAGTTTAAATTCTGAAAACTGCTTTGCATGCAACAAAACAAATGGGGAACAAAGGGGGCAAACGCACCATAAAAGTGCAAGTAATATCTAATGATTTGTTCATTTGAGCCAGATCTTTTCAGTGAGTTCAGAAAATAATTTCATTCATGAATCAGACTTTTTTAATTAATGAATTCAGAAGTTTTTTCATGGAACCAATAAACTACCTTTATTTTTTATAATAAGCAATATCATAATCTAGTACTCACACACATTGCATTTGATTTGTTTGCTGTATATCTAACAGAAATGAAAGGTGAAAGTAAAAGGGACAGGCCCTCAAATTTCTTCTGCTAAGTGTTTTTGAATGTGTAAATGCATAAAGCCATGATAAAGTGCCATTGTCCAGGATAATTACTTAAGAGATGTGCTCTTGTTATGCACTAAATGCTGCAAAGTTTAGTGTGACACTGCCTTAATGATTTGAGACTCAGGGGGTTCAGCAAAGTGGCTCGGGCTCCCTGAATGACTGACAGATAAATTAATGTTGTCAAGTCTAGGAGATGAATGATACAATCCCCTTTGAGCCATCGCTGCAGGGCTGAAGGATGAGACAGCCCTCTTCTCTGAGGTTCTGGCCTTTCATCCCGTCAACTCGACATCCGTGGAACTCACTCAAAGTCGGAAACAATGCTTAAAAACAAACACAAGGGAAAAGGGACTTAAGGGGTTTTAGAAGGTTTTGCGGAAGGACCTCTGAAGTGGAGCTGCAGCTATTAAGACGTGACAGACTGACTTTTGAACAAACCCTATCGATACATTAAAAAAAGAGATTACGCTAGCAGGCTCGGCTAGTTCTACGCACCTTTATTAAAATTCTGAGGCTTTCTCAGATGGAATACTAAGCAGTTACACATGGGAAATCAGATTGTGAGAAGTTCCTTTAAAGAGAATAGCTGTGAAGATGATCCCAGTAGCTTCGAACACGGCTGGAAGAGTTCATCAGCTACGTGCTACATGCTAGTTGTGCTAATCAAAGTGCTTGCAGCAAACTCTCTTTTCTTAGTCTTTGTATTCATTTCTCTGAGTACATTGTGCTTGTCACTGATTTTTTAACATATTTGCACTTTGTTTCTTAAAAGTTTTTTTATAAACATTTATTGACAAAAACATAGGCTACTTTTTGGTATGTTTGGACAGATACCGAAATGTACAATATGAATAAATAATGGAAATTGTATTACTTGTATTACGAAATTGTATTATTTTTGTGATAATTCCATGTTTTTGGTGTATTTCATGGTCAGTTTTTTAAGTTGCAGCAGAACAAACAAAATGCAAGATAAGTAATGGTTAAATGAGTACAGGTTTAAAGGTTATAACTTCAATGGTCAAAAATACAATAGTACCAAGTGACTAATTCAGTTAATTTAATATTTAACAATAGGGAAAACTTCTGTAAAAAAAAACATATGTAAAGCTGTTTAAACGTAAACGATTTACATTTTATATGCTGTCGGTAATTCTGTATTTTATGTGTTATTATATTAAATTATATTTTATTGCAAATAAGCAAGGGTACATGTAGAATAATTTTACGTAAAATACAAAATAATACGGTTGCATATTCAATTGACAATTTTCTAGTGGGAGAAGAAGATTACTGTTTTGAATGCTGTTAATAGTTGCATTGTTTGCTCTAGTAGGTTTTAGTTTGGAACCAGAGTATCTGTTTGTTTTGGAAGCATAAAAAAAGAACAGCTTAAAACTGCTGAATTCTGTTGAGCTTAAGCTGTGATTTGCCCATGTGCATGAAAAACTTTTCCACTCCTCTAAGTTAAGAGTTTGTATTCTCCAGCAGCAAGGTGGATAAGCAACAGTGCATTACTAATGCAATCCAATAAAAACACTTTATCAGATGAAATACACATTTCTTCTGATACACAGCGCACAATTTCCTCATGCCTGCTGCTTCCCTTCAACAACAAACCTTCTAATCCAGCGAAAAAAACCCCAGAGGGCTCCATTTAAGACTATGGCCAGTCCCCGGATGCTCCATTCATCCCAGATTGCTGGAGACTTCCCTGGCGCTCCCCGTGAGCCATGTGTTATCTTTTTCTAATTGCTGGTTTATGTTATAACACTTGAGCTGGTCACAGCTCATTCCAAACGGCTTCGCCTCTAACGACTTTACACCCCACGATGACGACTGAGTTACACTGCGTCGTAAATCACAGTAATTAAATGTACTCATCACCACAGTTGAGATGGAGATGGAGGTTTAGCAGATGGAGAAATGGCCATCATTTGTCGGAGGTTGGTTTCTGATTTAAAGCGTGTCAAATGTAATATTGCGTGTTGATGATGCCGTGTCGAATGCAATTGAGTGTCCATTACCTGACTATAAACATAATAAAGGGGGTAACACAAGAAAATGGCTCTTGACATGGAAACATAACAATCAGTCATGGTTAAATGGCCTTGTACAGTCATGTTCTCTATGTGTATTAAATTACAGAATATTTATCTGTCTGTATATAGTGAGATTTCATCAGGATTAGTGTTCAGTCACTCTCAAAAGCCATTTAGCTCTTTGCAGCTGTGCCCAAAACTGAAGTCCCATTGGCTCTTGGCAGGCTGGAGAGAGCTTGTGGCTAAATCCCTCCCTGGGCGACCGCTGTGCCCTCAGCCTGACCCAGGACGTCATGGCAAGAATACCCCTCATATGTCTACTGCAAAGGGGAATCCTTCCTCCCAGTCCCAAAAGAGTGTATAGTAAATTCACACTTAGTTGCTTTTCCAAACTAGAGTTCAATTCCTTCTGCTTCTCCTGATCAGCCTTGTTTCACATTGTATGGACGAAAGGTTCCAAAAAGGGGATTTGGCAACCAAGCCATTGGGGAATCCATTAATAGTTCTTAAAAGATGCATTACTTTTTTTTTAATGCAAAGAACTTTTAAAAGCACAACTTTTATAATCAAACTTTTGCCTGGCCTTGAACCGACCAATGAGGTTGTTAAACTTTCACCCTGCCTAGAATCAGCCAAGGAGGCCTTTGGAATGTTATCTCCTTCCAAGTCTGGTCCTAGATTCATTGAACTGTCATTGTGGACTGAACCTGATTCTGGAGCTCTCACCCCCTCACTAGAACCTGCCCTGGCTGCTGGGACTACGCAACCCAACCCAGCTGCAGGTATGAACTCGGCCGAAGAGGCCACAACTAACCTGTTTGCACTTCTCTGTACAGTTCAGTTTCCTGTTCCACTCTGGAGGGCCTCTCCGCTGTCTGGTTGGCCCAGGTGGACGTCTCCTTTGAGGGGGGGCCATGTGATGATCAGCTGGATATGCCAGCTCTCTGGATGGCACTCCAGTGCCAAGTAAACTATGTGTGTATGTTTTGTGTCTGTTTTCATTCATGGACTCCTTTCAATTAATTAATGTCTCCGCCCATCTCATTCGTTGTCATAGTGTTTCATTGTTGTCTCCACCCACCTTGTCTGTTGCCTTGACCACT
>JAUYWG010000034.1:3256832-3268961 GCA_034779775.1 Enteromius afrohamiltoni
GCCTGCCTTGGAATTACGCTCTCGTCTTCGCCCCCTGGACACTGTTAGCCGTTAGCCTGATTACCGCTATGTACTGGATTATTCTATTGTCTCTGCCTCCAATGATTGACTCTGCCTGTTATGACTCTGTGTATCATAAATAAAGTCTGCGTATGGATCCGCATGCCTCCACCCGTCTCTATCGTGACAGTTACGAATGCAATCCATGTTCCCTGAAGGAGGGAACGGAGATGTTACATATGAGATCTCATATGTAACGTCGAAGTGATTCGACTGAAAGGGTAAATGTAAATTTACTTGTACATAACGAGAACATTATTAGAACATATTTAATAGTTATATTTACAATGCTATTAGAACATATACATTAGCTGGGTGGTCACTCTTTTGCAATTTTTTAATAATTTTACTCAGGAAGTCATATATAATCTCAACAAATCATTACCACAATAATTACATGTGAGAAGAGTCTGACAGCTGCTCTAAGTGCACATACTGAAGATGTGTGAATTAACTAGTTACTTTAGCCCAAATTAAATGAACACAGCGACGCCAGGGGCGATTTAATCAAAATGAAATGAATAACAACATATTTCTAACATTTCACAAATGGTAGCATTTGTCCTGCCCACCCACAACATTAAACTTTATATCAGTGAAGCAAGCCAAACAGAACGGACAGCTGAGATGAAAATGACATAAGATGAAATCGAGTTAAGAGGCCTTTGCAGTTGCACAAGTTTCTGGATCTCATTAGCTCCTCCTAGTCAGCGAGTGTAAAAGTTAGCTTGAGTTTTATATAGTTAAGCTGCTTTATTGGCATTTCTCATTGGCTGCTGGGGATTAATAGCCGATTCCTGCTCCGGGATACCGACCCGTGTTTCACTTCCTCTCAGCAATGTCACTTCTATTGAGGGTAAAGTGAGGACGACTGCGCTAATAAGATTTTATCTGAGCTTCACTCTTGAACTGCTAGATCACATCTAACAGTCTTCACTGAGGCAGGAGCACATACACCTATATATAAAATACAAAGGGAGAGGGGAAGTGAAAGATCAAGAAACGAACGCCATAAACTGAGAATTACACTTTGAGATGTCCTTCCAATGTCCTCAAAGTTATGGCTGATGGTGCCTCTGAAAGAGCGTGCTTGTAAAAAGTGAGGAAATATTTATAGTATGCATGTCAAATTATAATTTTAATTATGAGTTGACACATTTAACATTTGATATAATTTGAGTGCAATTATTATGTTGGTGTGTTTAAGGGAAAGTGACATATTAGTTACTTTCTCATTATTTCACTCGGGTTGTTTTTGATTGAGTATTTTATTAAATATATTATAATTTATATAATTAGAAAAAGTATCCGTAAACACATATTCAATTAATTTCTTTAAATGGGACATAAAATGTTTATGATATATTTATATATTTATCAGATTTTTTTTTTGAGCATCAAAATCTAATAAACATTAGCCAATCTGAACGCATTTGTCAACTAGGAACACAGGCCATGTAGTGAAGCCAGACCACGCTCTGTGACCTGCTGAAGCATCATTACCATCCTCCTAATTATGCTTTGGCCACTCGAATTATTAGCCCTCTCCATATGGCATCACACTATCGGTCCACCAAGCAAAAGAGCTTGAACTAGGGCACACAGTCTTCCTCTGCTTCAGCTCAACAACGCAGTCTACAGTACTCCGTGTAAACCTTCAAAGACGATCACATTTCTCTCTGAATCCTGATCTAACATCACTCACAGTCTTGTCAGGCAGTTGATATGATGACAAAAGCTAGCGCTGTCTTTTAATTGTCACCATCTGTGTTTTCAGGCTTCATTAGAATGCTGTTCGATCCGACCGTGATACGCCGCATCCGGCTTCTCTCGCAGGAAAATTCACAAGCCTTCTACTTTTGGCCTGCTTTCAGGGTTGTGGATATCATATTGAATTAAATTCCTTAATTAACATCCTTCAGGGGGTGAACAATTAAACATTATTTCAGAATCGACCTCAGTTGACTTAGCAGGAAAAACATGACGCCAAGAGCTCAAACGCAGCCTGCTGTGTTGTACCCATATATTTCAGCACACTAGGACTCAAACAGCGATGGGGGTGCGGTTTTGGCTGGCTGTGGAGGTTTGTCTGGTGTGACACGCTGCTCTATTATCCCAGAATAGAACACTTGAAGCTAATTATCGCTGTGTGAGCACAGTGGGCCCTAAGGGGACCGGTTCCTCTACTTTAGATGTGTGAGTAATGTAGAGGAAGGCTACGGTTAATCTCTAAAGAACTGACACTCCGATACAGAGCAGAGGTATTTTGTGATGCTCAGCACAGCCAATCTGGGCCACAGACGAACAGAGCATTGAAATGAGAGTAAATATTTGTTTGCTCGCACTTACTGTAACTAATTAAGCAAACCACAAGACAAAGCAGGTTATAAAAACAGAGAAACAAGCAGCGCATTAACTCCATTACTGGAGCTCAACAACTGAAAAACAATTCAATTCGCTAATTAGAGTGTGTCACTGCATATTGACCAGATACAAATAAATTCCATGTGTTATAATACACACACACACACACACACACACACACACATTTTGGTATACAAAATAACACACACACACACACACACACGTAATATAAAATGAATTATAATTAAAAAAATTAAATATGAAATATTACATATCCAGTATTCCTTTTTGCTATATATAAAAAGTAGTATAGTTTTTAAAGTTGTAAATAAAACAAAGGTTTTATTGCAGTGTGTTTGTACAGTATACTGTCCTTCATAAGTCCTTTATATTCTTTCTACTTAAAAATTTCACATTTAATTCATTTTGTTTATTTGCTGTTATTATTTACTAGCAATTTCTGTGTGCAAATAGTTTCTAATCCAAGTATTTTTAACGTGGAAAACTAGGTAAATCTGAAAAGTTTAAAGAAAGTGTAAATGACAAGTGTATTGTGTAATGTTTGACAAATAAAAATGGGACTGAACTGTGTCCTGTGGTGTGACATACTGTAGCAAAAAAATAGAAAAAAATGTAACAAAGATGTTTCTCATATGCCATATTGATTCCTCTAAATATATGGTCCCAACCAGCCCAACCAAGTTTAAGGCGAGAAAATCTGAACACAGGTGACTATAGATAAGAATATGCTTCCAGGATTAATACAAACATTTAATTACACACTTTAAAATAGAGGTTAGTTATTTGCACTGGTTTTTGATTAAAAGTAAAATGATCTTCCTTCACCCTAAGAGAAAGTTATTTTAAGATCTGTTCACTGAAAGGTTCTGGAGGAACACAATATGGTTCTACTGCATCACTGATACCCTTTTTGGAACCTTTATATGGACAGTATGAGGACTGTGAAGGTGAGACAGAAGGAGCGTGTGTTTGACCTGTCTCTGCGCCTCACATACACCTCTGACTGGTAAACACTTTCAAAAGCTCTTTGTCCGATGCTGGCCTTGCTAACTGTCCACCTCGAATCTATTAAAGTGCAGGGGATGATATGCTTTTAAGCCTCATTACTCCGAGGGTGAAGAGCGTTCGCCGAGTAGTGCTGCGCTGACCCTCAACTCCACTTCCATTAGCATAATTGCATTTCAAATGATCAGGATGTCCAAGAGACGAAACTATCAAAATGCTCTAACACGTTCGGCTCACCTTCATAAGCGGCGGCGGCAGTGGTCACCCGAAACAACAGAGACTCCCAGGAGTGACGTGGCAGGCTTCCTTCTCTTCTGATACTCTTCGACTGCTAGTTTTCTCTCCATCCATCTGTCCATCCGTGTTCCCTGTCCAAACTGTCTCTCGGGTGGAGTGTTCTCTCCCACCAACTGTCCAATTATCTCCCAGCCTTCCTGCGTGATGCACGCCTGTAGACCAGTCGCACTTTTGTCCGTAGAGCACTGTCTCACTTTTTTTTTTCTTTTTTTTTTTTCACAGATGCCTCCATCTTTCTATGAGTGATTGTGATAAATGGATCCAGAGGCGTGTCTGTGGGTAGGGTGGCTTTTTCCCAAGAGCTCTCAGCCATCAATCAGGCTTGTCTCCCGAGTCCAGGTGTCCATAAACATGCGCATAAAATAGGATTTTTTCAGCAGGTGGTTGACTGTCCTTGGGAGAAGAAGAAAGTCATTGGAATACAGTATATTAGAAACACGTCCCTTATGTCCCTCAGTGTTTACAGTTATCTGACAGTAGCTTAAAGACTGGCCCAGTCCATTATTTGTCTTGAAATTGCTTTGAAGGCAAACAGGTAGCCATTTACAATATGGGCATCATACAAAAGCCTAATTTTGTACAGAAATGCAAGTGGGATTCGCTGGAAACTGAAGGAGCGAGTCATAAATAAAAGCACAACGACGCTGTTGCAATACAGTTGTGCACTTTTGACTCTGACATTTCGTTATCTCTGATCAAAACCGAATCCGTAAACTTTACGGCTTTGTTCCAGGGAAAGGGCAGCTGGTTTTGAAGCTGCTCATAAACAACATATGCTGCGAACAATCCTGGACACCCTAGAGGCAAATCTAACCTTGAGGCTCTGGAGCAGATGTTGGAATAGAAAATGCTGGGGAAAACCTGATCAATAGCCGCTTTGGAAATATGAAGCATGGCATCTAGCAGCAAATGGTAAGAGTAAAGTGACAGGTCTGTATGATGTGAACTGTTACTAAACCTTTCCAGAGAGATTTTTCAGCATTTTGCAGATGTGATGTTTGATGTGATTAATTAATTGTCATTAATTACTCAACCTCATGTCGAATTAAGATATTTTCAATGAAATCCAAGAGCTCTCTGACATGCACAGACTTCGCACAAAAAAAGTATTCTCTTAACTTCATGTACTATTGTAATGATGTCTTTAACTCCTTTCACCCCAAAATTAAAACCATTCAGACCTTACCTTATGAGGTATTTTGAAGAGTTCACGGTATTGACTTCAATAGTATTTTTCCCCAAAGGCTACCAGCAGATGTTTGGTTATCAACGTTTAAGTGGGCGTTAGCATTTTTTCCCATCAATAATCCTAAACTGAAATCTTTTGTAACAATTTAAATTTCTTTATCATATATTCTTTGATCAGTTTAATGCAGAATGAAAGTATTTTATTTCTAAAATACAATAATATTTTTTGCTGACCCCAATAGAAAACACTGTGGAAAAAAAATATAGAAAAAACCTTATGATGCACATGAAGCATGGCATCTTCCATCAAACATGTTTCTCTGGTGTTAATAGTGAAGTGTAAAGGTCTATATGTTGTGAATTTTTAATAAACCTTTCCAGAGGGTTTTGTTTTATTGTTGGATGTTAAAATTTCATGTCACGTTATTACAGCTTTCAGCTGAAAACAATGCATTTTTAATGGAAATTTTTGTACAGAGAAGGAGGCATTCGGGTGTAAACATACTCTTCTGCAGAAAGTAGAAATTATGATATAGACGGTAATGTAAAATATATGAGCATTCAGTTTCCTATATTGGTCACATGAAGCACTGAAAGACAAGCTGAGCAGCAATGGTAAGTCTGTGGTTTGTATTTTGGTTGGTGTGTGCAATTTCAAACTTAAAATAGACTGCTTGAGTATATTCACTGTGAAGGTGAAAACTCCCCTCAATGTCAGAGACGTGATAGATGGATAATGACAAAGCTAATGCAAAAAAACCCATTCAAAACAACAGCACAGCTGACTATTATAGAATAGTCTCAATACCCACAATTCCATTCAGACTCCATCTTTATATTCAGTATGTATACTATGAGTGTAAAACCATTCCACCCCCGTTTTACCATTCATCTTTCATTTATTGTCACTTTTATAAATATACATTTAAACATGAAATACAAATGTTAAAATATAAATTTATAAATATATCTTTTTAAAGCTATTATGCTCACCATGGCTGCATTTATTTGATCTTAATATACTAGCACAGCTTACATAAGCAAATTTTATATGTATATATATATATATATATATTTAATGTTATTGTGCAATGCATGTTTCTGCAGTACATCATTTAATGCTATTGAAAGAAACATTAATACTCAACATACACTACCAAAAAATTTTCAGATTAGTTTTGATTTGTGATTGACTTGTTATTTTCACCTTTGATGTGTATAGAAAAATGAGTGGCGGTTGCAATCTTGGGACAAAGTGACACCGTTCCCAGAATGTCATTGTGTCTTATTCAGCGCTAACACTCTCTAAACAGCACTGTCCTCTTCGGTCATTTGTGTAATTAGGTTGCTTTCTCATTCAGAAAGCCAGGAGAAGGAGAAAGCAAATCTACCATCATCAGACATCTCTAAGTACTCTGAATGCAAATGCAATCTTGAAAAAGAGCGTATTTATATTTCTCTGTAGAGCTTTTGTTCATCTCAGCAGGTGTTTGGAAGAGCTCAGTTTAGAAAGGTACGGGGACATCAAAAGATATTCAGTGCACCATTATAGAGCCTCTAACTGGTTTTACTTTACACATCAAACTCGCTCAATTTCAAGCCTCTGTATCTGCCATGTACTGCCGTGATCAAGAACTGCTGGGTTTGTTGTGTGAGTAAACAGTGTTCCACTAACCGGGCTGCAAAGGCGCAGGGATGTTTGCTTCTCCTCAGACATGGTCATTTATCCATGGCGTGATAGATGCGAGTCAGCTCTGAACCTGATTTGCCACGTTGCAGAATCCACCCATGTAGCTGAGGAATAACATCCTCCATCTCGTGCTGTCTGAACGCCAGACTGTTTGGCCTGCGGGCGATGTATTAAATGGTATATTGATAATTGAAATCTTTTCGGCTGACTCCGTTTTGCTGACGGAGCTCTTCGGAAGCAGATGGCCTCCATTACTCAAGGGTGTAGGTTGCTGAGCGGGGACACAGATCCAGCCTGTTCCTCAACTCTGGTACTCATTCAAACATGGACGCTGAGAGGAAAGAGGAACAAACAAATAAAATGGCCAGTCACGTGAAAAAGCACAGATATGCTCTTGTACAGAGAGCGTACATCATTTTAGTTGGAGCTTGAGAGCCACCACGGAAAACTTTCCCAATATGTCCAGTTGATACTGAATTGAAGTTTGCGTGCAGTTTATTTCATACTACAAATTATGGTGGACATCCAAGTTTTGTTGTTAGAGTTGAGCTTATTTGGATGATTGAAAGCAGTTTTTACAAACTCAACAGAATCCACTTCAAACAGGTGGCCTGTTCAGGGTTGTTATTGTAAACTAACACTGCTGATAATTTCAATATACGGTTTAAAATACACATTTTTAGATGAAGACCTTCAATGTAAATACTAAATAAATACAAAAAATACTAAAACAGAAATAGAAGTAAAGGAAAGCTACATTTAGTTGTAATTATAGAAAAATAAAAAAAGAGAAGCAAAAATGCTCAAATTAAACTAAATCTAATGGAAAATATTAAGGAATAATATACATTTATTAATAAACAAGAAACAATTTGAATATATATTTTTTTAAAAATTAAAATTTAAACATATTAGAAAATTATTAATACAAAATCCAACTTACATTGACAAAATAAAATACATATTTATGAGATACAATCCACAAAGTTATAAATATTATTTTTAAAAATCATGCATGCATTTTATTTTTACATTTTTCAAATATTCAACAATCAATTGATAAATGTGAAAAAGTTTTTCTATAAAAACAAAATTGATTGCAAAAGTGAAATGAATTCTTCTATTGCTATCAAGTAAAAAGTGGTAAACAGCCTGCCACTAGTACTCACTCATGATGACGAACAAAACGTATAGCTTTTGGGCCTAAAAGTACAAGACCAAAACAGAGCTGCTTTGATTTACAGCTTCTCTCCTTTAGCACTGCACCGGATGCAGTTAAAACTGTGATATAGAAGCTGCTTCTGAAGGACAAACATCAACAACCTATTTACCTACCTGAATGTCCCCAAAGCATCTGTCACACACAATCCCAGCAGCCATTTCACCTCTGCCCTGAATCATAATGCTGGGTGAACAGATCAAAAAAAAAGAGGACAGGCATGACTATCATAGGCTTCAAATCTGGAAATGAACACAAGCCTGCAGCACCGTCTGGCCCAAATTACCTACTCCAAACAAATAGTTTGAAGCACTGGTGTGATGAGCAGCAATAAAAGGATTCTTCTGGTTATAATGAGCATCTACTCACCATCACGAGACAAGGCAGGAAATGAAGTCACATCACACAGCTTATCATTACAGCCCGGTACAGTACACTAATTGGTCAGCTTTTCCTCTTGTACCTCAGTGACACCCACTTTAAATCCTCTTCTCCAGAAAGACATAAACATGCCGTATTTGACACTTTCTAATTGTAGTGCACATCAGGGTGAAGGAAACTTCATTTCCAAGCCGCTTGAATGGTGATCAACGCTAATGCCCCACCCTGATAATGGCCGACATCTCTCAAGAGCACAGCCACTTTGAAAGGCAAGTGAAGCAAGCAGCAAATGCTTACTGAAAATGCTAGGCTAGATATGATGGATTCAGAGTGGGCGACCAGTAAAATTTCACACCATGGTAATTATCTGTTGATGGAGAGGCTGGAAGCCATGTCAAGTAACTTTGTAAGCATGCATAATGAGCAGCTCATCTCAAGGAACTTAAAGAGACAGTTCAGGCAGAAATTAAAATTGTCATCAACCTTTATATTTGCTACTCTTCTACTCTCATATATAGTAAAATTTCTAATAAAAATTCTGTTTATATATATATATATATATATATATACGAATATATACACTGCTCAAAAAAATAAAGGGAGGGCTAAAATTACACAACCTAGATCTGAATTAATGAAATGAAATACTTTGTTCTTTAGATGTGCTGACAACAAAACCACACAAACATGATCAATGGAAATCAAACTAATTAACCCATGGAGGTCTGGATTAGAGTCACACTCAAAATTAAGGTGGAAAAACACACTACAGGGATCTCCTCCCAGACCTGGACTTAAGCATCCGCCAACTCCTGGACAGTCTGTGGTGCAACGTGGAGTTGATGAATGGAGCGAGACATGATGTCCTACATGTGCTCAATTGGATTCAGGTCTGGGGAACAGGTGGGCCAGTCCATAGCATCAATGCCTTTGTCTTGCAGGAACTGCAGGCCAACTGCACTGGCATATGGTCTCACAAGGAGTCTGAGGATCTCATCTCAGTACCTAATGGCAGTCAGGCTACCTTTGGCGAGCACATGGGGAGCACTGTGCGACCCTCCAAAGAAATGCCACCCAACACCGAATTTGCCAATCTTGGTGTTCTCTGGCAAATGCCAAACGTCCTGCACAGTGTTGGGCTGTTGGGCCTGTGGATACCACCCTCACGGGTCTGTTTCTGACCGTTTGAGCAGACACATGCACATTTGCCTGCTGGAGGTCATTTTGCAGGGCTCTGGAAGTGCTCCTCCTGTTCCTCCTTGCACAAAGGCAGAGGTAGTGGACCTGCTGTTGGGTTGCTGCCCTCCTATGGGCCTCCACCACGTCTCCTGATGTACTGGCCTGTCTCCTGGTAGTGCCTCCATGCTCTGGACACTATGCTGACAGACACAGCAAACCTTCTTGCCACAGCTCGCATTGATGAGCCATCCTGGATGAGCTGCACTACCTGAGCCACTTGAGTCTGAGTTGTAGACTCCGTCTCATGCTACCACTAGAGAGAAAGCACTGCCAGCATTCAAAAATGCTGCTCTGAATTAAACTGCTGATTTATAATCAGGGTGTTGTATCACAAAACCACCATATGCATAAGAAAAAGGTTATGTCTGTATTGTAATTTCAGCTGTATTTACATGCTAAACGTCACTTAAAGAAAAGGTCAGAAAAATGCTCTAGTTGGCAACACTGCATTTTTTTTCTTCTGTGGAACACAAAAGAAAAGAATTTCATTTCTTTTTTGTCCATGCAAAAAATATCACAGGGGTTCAGTGTTGTTTTGGTTTGCCCTTCAAAATGCCTTCTTTTATGTTCTACAAAATAATCCCAAAGGCAGGTTTGGAATGACATGAGTGAATGATGACATGAATTTAATTTCTTATGATGAACTATTTCTTTAATCAAAAAAACAATGTGAATAATAATACATTTGCATTTCTTGCCATCAAGGGCATAAGGATGATCTGAAAAGTGGGCGGAAATATACGCTTAGTCATGAATATTGATAAGGGGCATGACATTCAATACAACAGCTGCTTCTTGGTTTCTGAAGCTGTATTTTTTACATTCCTGACAACAATTTCTTTCCATTTAACCACCAACAATCAAAGTTTTATGATTACTTACCAAAATATAGCTGAAACGTTGCACCGTAAACTGTATTTGTAACTTTACTGCATTAATTTAGAACAAAGTTTTTACTGTAGTTTTGTAATCCACAATGCATTTATCATTTCGATTTTTTAGTCTTTGAGACTTACAAAGAAAGTCCTTACAGTCAAGGTTTAATAACAAAGCTTTTAGTTTGTTTTTAACGCTACAGTTATTATTTAGTTAACTTAGATGTCTAACAACAACTTCTTTCCATCACATTTACAGACAACAGTCTTGTCAAAACAATTCCAAGGTCCATAAAAGACGAAAAACGCTGAGTTATGCATGCCAGGACACTAGGTGGCAATGCACTTCGTAAAGAAACACTACTTGTCCGTGCACATACTTATAGACTGAACACATACAGTAATATGCATGTTGTTTTCACAAATTGGCATTTCTGAATTTAAATTGAGACAACAACAGCACTGTTTTCATTTGTTCGCATTTTCAGGCTTCCAAAGTGCTACTGTTTGTGTAAATAAAAAGCAAAAAAAAAAGGTTCAGTTTTTATGCAAACACCCTGTTTTTTTTTAACCAAAAAGCAGAGGAAACCTTACACCAAAAACTGGATTTTTAGCCTTTAGGAGTCTGGAAAACAAAGTTTTCAGTTTGTAATTCATGCTACAGTTATCATTTGCAGGGTCACATCACTTTAACTTCTGAAAGCGTGAGTAAACATTGGTATAGCAATGTTATTAGCCCATTTATTTTAGCAAGGAGGCACAATTCCAATTCCCGTCATCTACCCTTGAGATATCATGGCGCCCGGTTGTTTATGAGCTCTCCCAATCTCCTGCAAAGTGGCAATGTGAGAGATTCGTGCAGATGGCAATGAACTGTGTGCTTTGCCGCGATGAGAAGAGAGAAGGATGCAATCTCTGGAATGATGGCTGACTACGGCGCTGCCCAATATGCTTCACTTCGCTTAAATTTACAGCCTCTGTGTCTTCCACGTACGGCTTGTCCACATTTTCTCTCCTCTCTGCTCAGTTCTTCCCCTCCCTCCCTATTCCCTGCTCTGAGATGTCCTTGGGAGCAAGCATACTTTTATATTTCTCCAGAGATGTTTTTAAATATACCGCTGTCATTGTTGGTCTGCCAGTAATACCATTTTTACCTGTTCATCTATCACTGGTGACATTGCAAGTGGAGGATCTGCATTTTATTGTAAAAGCCGACAGGTCTGCAGACGCCGAGCATGTCAGGAGTTATCAAGATGAATCAAAGGCTTTTCGAGTCTAACTGCTCTACTGGGGAGTCAAATGGGACGTCTGTGCTAGGACAGGATCCCTAGATACTTACATCTATCTACAAGCAAAACCTAAAATAGACACAAACAGGAGTAAAAGTGTTAGCATTAGGGCAATTTTGTGGTAACGTAGTGGTTTCATAAAAGTTTCATAAATGGATTACGATTGCAACAGCAGTAAATGTGCAAAGTCTATTGAGAAGAATGATATATGATCATACTGGTTAAATAAAAGAAAATAAATAGATTTTATTAATTATCTGTGCAAAGAAACAAATATTGGAGGACTTAAGTGTTAATGAAATAAAATACAAATGAAACTTCATTGGCATTTGCTTATCTTTGCCAAGGATGCAGATGTTTATTTTTTACCCTTAAAAAATATAAAATACTATGAATAAATAATATTGATGCAAAACAGTGATACTGTCACAGACCGCACCTCTGTGGCCCTCTCTGTTCGCCGGCAGCGGGAACCTTCCCCGGAATACTAGTTCCCACCCG
>JAUYWG010000034.1:3269061-3289923 GCA_034779775.1 Enteromius afrohamiltoni
GGAAGACGCTTACAAAGGTGGCACGAAACACACACGATGATGAGCGGGGAACATTGGGAAATCAGGGGTATAAATACTTAATGACAAGGGGTTAATGACAAGAAAGGGGTGGAGAACATATCAGTTGCTGGGGCAACACATTTGGTGGGTGGAAACAGGGAGTACATGTGACAGAACATACAAGGAGTGGAAAAATACAACATACAACAAGAGGGATGGAAGTTCAATACAAAAGTTCAACTGGCACTTCCAGCAGATCGTTACACTGTGGCAAAGAATGCCAAGACACACTTCATGTTATATGTATACAATATATACAATTTAACAGTTATTTTTATTGTATTACAGTATGTGCTGATATTATGCACCTATAACATTATTTAGAAATATATGTAAATGAATTGTTGTAATGTTTTATAAGCAAGATCTCTGGCCAGGACTGAACATCCAGTGATGTGCATGTCCTCTCCAATTCTCCATTGGGGAATAAAAAACGACACCCTGCTAACCTTCCAGCATCACCTAAATTTGTGTACATTTTAGAGGGCCAACGCTAACAACATTTGCTGTCATAGTTTCACAGCAAAAGGCACAAAAGAGGCAATTACTTGTATTGTGAAAATGACTTGCACTGTTTAATCACAGAGTGTTAGCAGGCCTCATTTATCAAAACAGGAGACACGTTCCAGTGTGCTGTACCAGTGCAGATATGTGTGTCACTGAAGCACTGCAGTAACCGTCAGTCCCCTGGGACCACATCTCACGGGAGGGCACATGTACGGAGCAGCACGCTTTCTCTGCCCGATGAGCAATGTCGACCTTTCACGAAATGCACAATAAGACTTCTAAATGGCATTTAAAGGCAGTTGAACCCAGAATGAATGGCCGGAAATCGTTCCCATCGCCACATTTTGTCCTTTAACACTAAACAATGTTTTGAAAGGAGATTAAGAGAGTGGCCCCTGGAGGAGCCCGTTAGAATGAATCACGGACAAGAGAAGCCTTTTCAGAGAGCCCTGCCTTCAAAGCCATCACATCTATGTTTCATAAACCTGTGTTACATGACAGCACCGCTGCATTTTTCCTCCTCAATTATTCGCCGCAGTCAATGGAGAACGCCTACGAGCGCCTCTGATGAAAGCCGCGCACCGAACTGAAAAACTCATGGCTTAAACACACAGTTTAGTTCAAAACGACATGCTGTTCAATTAGGATCTGGCAGAATACTCGAGAAAACCATTTCGTTTTTCACTTGAGGTTATGGTATAGCTTGTTTTTTTCATTGTTAATGCACTCCACATGCAGCCTGTTTTATTTTTTATGATTTTATATGCTTATGTAGTTTGACAAGTATTGTATGTAGCCTGAATTGAATTGAACGAGTGTTGTTATTGCAGTATTACACACAAATCACTATTTAATATCGTGTCTTGTGAAGTGATGTTTGTAAAAAACAAATCCATCACATTTAAACAGCTCTTCTGTTGTCCTCTTGCATCAAAATCCACAAATATATTTGTTAACAACTGTTTTGGAGTTTGGTTTTTGGTTGTTTGATCTCTGCATATTTCTCTCATAATTTCTCACTAGAAAAATAAAGTTAAAAAAGGTACACGTTTGTACCATTTTTGTACCTTGAAGAACATATTAGTGTACATACTGTATTTGAACCTACAGCAATACGTACTAAAGTGTACCTTTTCAAAATGTACCGCCCCAGTGACAGCTTTTGTACCTTTATTTCTGAGAGTGTATATTATGGAAAGAGGACTGGGTGTTTTTAGCAATTTGCTAACCATCAACCACCATGTCAACCATCAAGTTTCTATATTTTTATCTCAAATGATGGCTCGTGGTGTTCTTGTACTGTACTGTTTATAGTTTTTTTTTTTTGCCTGCTTTAGTGTTTGCAAGGACAGAAACTGTCAAACAGGAGCATGTTTTCAAGTATCATTTATATCCTTAGCATAGACAGTGTGGGATGCGTTGCATGTCCAAACTCAATGTCAATGTCAGTTAGAAAAAAAAATAAAAATTATTCATTAACCAGAAATTAATCTTATTAATGCTTAGAATTTGCTGTATCTTCAGTGTATTAATAGCTTACATTTTGATTACATCCTTGATCAGGCATCTATGAAATGCATTTATTCACTTAACATTCTTGTCTAAATTTTGTGATTCATTACTGTAAATGCGAATCTTTTAAATGATGCTCTGACTGCATTTACTCTTGTACCCAGCAAAGTGAAGTCATCTTTTAATCAGAAGTAACACATTATGTTTTAATTACCTGAGAAATGTAAATCTCAACAAACACCACAACTTGCCTTGTTCAGAGAGAAAAGACAACTGTCACTTCCGTCACAGTCTGAATAATGCATTGAGTGTGGAGTATATGGACACTCTTATTCCTTATTCCAGTGATGTGATCTCTCTTTCTTGCGCACATCACTCAAAGTCAATCAATCATAAAAAGTGGTACTAGAGCACATAAAGAAGAATATTAAAACATCACTGCACTCTACTGTCACTTAATGTAGGATGGGTTAAACCAGGGTGTCTCGAGTTTGCTTCTTCATCAAAACAGACCAATGGATGCTCTGGAGTGAAAGGGTGCCGTCAGAATGAGAGTCCAAAAATCAGAATCAGAATGGGCTTTATTGCCAGGTATGTTTACACATACGAGGAATTTGTTTTTGTGACAAAGCTCTGCAGTGCAACAGAATGACAGTGACAAGACAAGACAAGACACAGGTAATAAAAAGAATAATATACAAATATACAAAATAGTGTACAATTATATAACAAAGTGTACAAGTAGCACAAAAACACAATTAATAATATAACATAACATTTAAGTAAGAGCAGGTGTGAAGAGTTTGTACATGTATGTGTAAATATGACAATGTTATTAAGTGTTCATGGTATGGACTGCCTGGGGGAAGAAACTGTTCATGTGTCTGGTTGTTTTGGTGCTGAGTGCTCTGTAGAGTTGACCGGATGGCAACAGATTAAAGAGGGAGTGTGCTGGATGTGAGGGGTCCAGAGTGATTTTCTTAGCCCTTTTGCTCTGGATAATTACATTCTGGATAAGTACAGTTCTTGGAGAGTGGGGAGGGATGTACCGGTGATTCTCTCAGCAGTCCTGACTACCCTCTGCAGTCTTCTGAGCTCAGATTTGGTAGCTGAGCCGAACCAGACAGTTATAGAAGTGCAGAGGATAGATTCAATGATTGCTGTGTAGAACTGTACCAGCAGCTCCTGAGGCAGATTAAACTTCTTTAGCTGGCGAAGGAAGTATAACCTCTGTTGGGCCTTTTTCACAATGTGAGTCAATGAGAGTGTCCCACTTCGGGTCCTGGGAGACTCCACTGTGGCTACAGTGCTGTCCATGATGGTGAGTGAGGGGAGAGCGGGGGGTTCCTCCTGAAGTCCACAATCATCTCCACTGTTTTGAGCGTGTTGAGGTCCAGGTTGTAGAGACTGCACCAGACAGCCAGCTCTTTAAGCAGACTCGTCACCGTCCTGGATGAGCCTAATGAGTGTGGTGTCGTCTTTTTTTTTGATGTACTGGAGTGGTGTGGGTTACCTGTGGATAATAGTGATGTTTTTATCAGCTGTTCGGACTCTCATTCTGACGGCACCCATTCACTACAAAGCATCCAAATCTTTATCCCTAAATCATTCCTTTCAGGACTTCATATGAACATTTGTGACTGCACAACACAAATGTTGTTTATCAGTCATATCAAACAAAAAAGTATATAATTCTAACACTCACATCCTCGATGACATCATTTCCTGTTCACCAACTCCATATGCAAGCAGTTACCATGGCCACGAGAGACAAAAATACAGTTTTTTCCCCTGTGAGTCAGAGGTGAGCGTCTGGGGTAAACAGTTGTAATGGAAAAGCATCTTTGCAGCTGATTGGGATCAGGACATCAGTGCGATACTGATGTCCTGAGCCCACATAATTTCTAAAAGCCCCCTTGAGTTTACCAGACAAAATTAAGTTAGTTAGGCTACAGATTAAAACAATGCAATAGCGTCTGACTGTGATAACAGCTGCCTCCTGCCACAAAGTTGGTCACTTTTTCTACAGTAGGTATTCACTTCTCATGAAAATGAGCCGCACACAAACATGACATGCAATGGACTGTAAACAATGAATAAAACATATGAAGTAAGAAACGCTTTAAGTAACGTAAGATGGAAGGGACGTAATTTTCTCCGATTAGCATGATGGAAACCACACACTGTCAGATTAATGCAGCAGCAAAAACGGTAATGTTATTACTTGGCAGTGAGCGCTGTGCCACAAATCTCAATCAAATACACACCCAAAGCAGCAGATCTCTAACACTGTGCACTGATACGCTTTTACATTCCATTTATTCCATAAATGCACTAGCACAAAGAAAAAGAAACATAGCATTAGCACGGTATTGAATTATGGCTTTCAGTTCATTGACGTGACAGAACATGATTGTTAGATTGCATTTGCGCATTGTTTTCATTTTCTATTGCACATTAAGTATATTCTACTTCCACAGGTTTAGTAATTTTGCACATCAAAAGGACAGGAGTTATGGCTCACAGTTTAGTTGCAGAAGAAATATTTGAATACTTTACCATTGCAATGTGCCCAAAGACAGTCAACTTAAGCTGACACATGAGTCATTTCACCTGGAGTGTGAGCGTGGCGCGGTCCCAAGCTTTTCGTGTCTTGTGATCAGTCATCTCCCTCCTCACACTTTGATTTTCCTTATCTTCTGCTGTGGCACACTTAACAAAGCCTGTTGTGGCACTGCACTGTTCTGAGGAGAAGAGAGGAGCAATGCTGTGACAATATTATACCACAACAACATCAAAAACACATACAAAGCCATAACTCAAAAACAAGACAAGTACACTTACACCAAACCAAATACAATTTCTGATATTAGCTTTTATGATGAAACCTAATGCAATATTTACATAAACACCCAGGTTTTTATATTCTTTTGAACATGCCAAAAAGGTTTCAACAAATGATCTATGTTTAAATACACGTCTGGCAACAAATTAACATTATCATGATTAAAAAAATAATTGCTGTTTATGCATTAATGAATATAGGTACTAAATATAAAACTGTAAATAATGTACTAAATAAATATATTTTTAATACTATAAAATGTATAATAAATATATAATTTCATTACATGTATTAATCATAAAGGAATAAATTATATATGAAAACAGACAAATTAGAATTATTTAAATTAATAATAAATACACATTATCATATGTTCACAATTAATTTTTCTCCCCATTTCAATTGTTTTAATTCAATGATAGGTTAGATTTTTGTGAATTTTTTTGAACGAAAGATCAAAGGGATAAATAATGCAGATTCATTTTCACAGCCAGCTTTGCTCAGATTAACCAAGGGTGCCAATATTAGTGGAGGGCACTGTATCTACCTTTCAAATGCACTTTACACTCAAAAACACACACAACAAACACAAACTCTCTTTTCAGCCATGCCTCTGTTCTTTTAACCCGAAAAAAATCTAAAGCGTTTTATTATTTTATTTAGCTATTTTTTGTGTGATTCATTATTTTAGGCTTGGCAGTCTCTCCAAAAACACTTCAGTGGAGGAGCCAATTAAAAAACACACACAACAACATCAACATTACTCGCACATTGCCCGCATGCTTATTGACATTCTGTTATGTAAACGCTTCATAAACTGCCCACTCAGTCAACAATTAGCCTTTGCTGAATCCCCAGCTCCTCCGAATGCAGAAAGACTGGAGTTCTAGTCAAAGACTGACCTTGGAGCAGGCGCGGATCTATGAGCAATACTAATGTAAAGACGCAGTCCAAAATAAATGAGCCAGACAAACCCAGTGTCTTATTCTCAGGTATGAGAAATAAACCTTTGAACACAACGCTAACCCAATATATTTACCCTCTTTAGAGCATCTCAATAATAAATATTACCCTCAGTTGTGTGGAGATGACAGCTCTTCAGTATGTGATTATATAGTGGATTTAACAGGGGAAGAATGAGAAGACTATCTCTGTGATTGGCGTGTGATTGACAGAGTTAGAATAGAGAAGGCGGATCCGGCAGCATACAGGACGATTAATGATCAAATATTACTCACTGATTTTTTACTAAAGTGCTTGTTATTTGGCAAAACTGTGGTAATGGCAGATAGAAAAATTTGCTTTTGAAAATAACACATGATTGATGCAACAAATGCATTGAAAAAGACAACTGACGATTCGACGAATGAATGACTATGCACATTTCTATGATAAAATCAAATATGCTGATTTCAAAAGTGTCCATTTTTAGGAGCAATCACCCAGAAACTAAGATACCTTATTTCAAGAGATTAACCACACATCTGAGGTCAGGACAATTTATTTACTTATTTATTTTTTAGGAAAGTATACATTTATTCATACCAGAGATTACAGATTACAGTATTTCAAATTAACACTGTTTTAGTATTAATTAAAGAATCCTGTTTCAACAAACATATTAAGAAGCACAAATATTTTCAGTATCCACAATAAGAAGAAATTAATTCTTAAGAGCAAGATTTCTGAAGGATCATGTGACACTGAAGACTGGAGCAATGATACTGAAAATTCAGCATTACATCACATTAAATACATTTTTAAATGCACTGCAACCACTACACCATGTATCACTGGAATTTGCATAGAAAGTGTTTACTCAGTCATTAGTCGACCTTGGTAAATAGATTTTTAGACACAGGCACCAATTACACCGAACCCGCTAATCGCTTTACCCCAGGCCAGCAGTGTGGGCTAACGCCGGGGTCACGTTTCAAGCTCAGCACTGTGTCTCGTGGCTCTGCGGGTGCAAAGAGGGTTTCGGAAGAGCTTCCTCCAGGCTGTTCTTTTCCCAGATTCCCTTCTGTCACAGTAAACACCCAAAACTCGCCTCGTCGGCTGCTTAATCTCCCCGACAGCCCAGGCATGACATCCTTTCCCTCGGCTCTCGTTCCTGACATTCTGTCAAGCCGTCCGCTGACTGTTCGCTCAGCTCAGGAATTTCAGCATTAGAAACGAACTCCCGTACACTGTCCTGCCTGGCTTTGTGTTTGGAAAAATAAAAAAGATAACGTCCCTGCCATGACCTTATTTGGCAGCTGCCAGCGTCCCGTGTACTGTCACGTATCTACAACAGGCTGTGAAAAGGGCTTGTTTTGCCAGCAAATAGCCTGCTGTTCCACCCAGTGACGTGAAGGCCCTGATCCCAGGCTGGGGCTCTTGGCAGACAATTTGGCAACTTTCTCACCCGTTTTCGGTGTTTCTGATCAACATCACTCCTTTGGCTCGGAGACAGAGCCACTGAGACCCTCTGCTTTCACGCACCGTTAGGCCGATCCCATAGACGTCCAGCTCTCTTATTCCTCTGCGGTCCGCAGAGAGTCTTCTGGACTCATTCAGCCTTGAAAGGTACTGAGGACAGTCCAGTGGGACTTGGGGTATATTGTTCTAACTGGCCGATTCATTTTTTTCTTGTTCATTTCTAATTCTCCTGACGTATTTTTGGAAAACAGTGCCACACAACAAACTGGCAATGCTAATGTTTTGGGGAATGTTTTTTTCATGCCATTCAATTGTTTCTGAATGTAATAAGGATCATGGAAAGCGGTGGAAACTCTACACTGTCTAAATAATTGAAAAATTTAATTCTAAAAACTTAAATCAATTGTTAAAAAAATTATACAAACATTTGTATTATATACATACATTGTAAAAAATATTTAAAGTTAATATTAAAATAATAAATGTTATGATAAATGTGGATATAAAATAATGTAAAAAGTAAAATTACATATATTACATAGATTAAAAAAATTATGTTTAATAAATGTAAAAACTTTAGAAATATAAATCAAAAATTGCTAAATGATACATATAGATTTAAATCAATCATAAATATATAGAATTTAAACATATTTTTGGAAATAAATATATCAATAAAATATTTGAAAATAATACTTTAAATGTAGGCATAATAAATAATATTAAAAATGATAGAAAAAAAAATCTAGATGTAAAAAATAAAAATAAGCATAGAAATAAGCATGGAGAAAATAAGCATGCATCATAAAAACCTTTCTGTAACAAATAAAAATCAATGAAATATGATTTTTTGTTACATTCATCTATTTATCTATCTATTTGGAAAATATCCTCCCCACTTAGTGACTGGCCATTTTTAGGGTGTACAATTAGTTCTTTGCACAGTGCATCAAGATTTCCAGAAAGTACTGAATCCTAGAAATGAGATGTGGCTTTTCCAAATGCACCCTTAGATGCCCTCTGCAGTGTGAGCGCACATGCTATATCCAGAGTGATCATGTGGGAATACGTGTCTCTGGTCACGGTGACTGACAATATGAAACAATACCTTTGATCCTCCATCAGGCCTCAGACGCATGCACACATGCAGGGCTTATAAGATGTCTAACATTTCAAAGGGACTCACACTTCTAAGAATACAATTGCACTAAATGCAATGCAGCAGTTATAAGTCTATTCGTACTGTAGCATCCTGTAGCCAGGTAATAAGTTCCTCTCCGAAATGGATTTATTGGCCAATGTGACATAGCTTTCTTGGATCTGAAATTATTTTACATAATGTCATTTCTTTTTTTTTCCTTTTCAGGAGCACTTTTAATCAAGCAGACAAGCAGCAGAGCGTCAAAATTACTGCCAAGAGAAAGGACATTAAGAGCTTTCTTCGGAAGGAGAAAGAAGAAGAAAATCAATATTCAAACACAAAATGAATCTGACTAGACTGTGAACTTCCCTTCAAATGGCGAAGGAAATGGGATATGAAAGATGACCTGCCATAAAAACCGATATCCCACAATGCCATCTGTCAGAGCTAAGGAAATAATGACAACGACTAATGAAAGTTGAAGCTGGATTCAGCAGAGGTTTATATCAACAGAGAAAAACGTGACGCGGTGGCTCTGCTGACTCAGTAGAACAGCAAAGCCCTGATTAGCTCTGCGCTACTTAAACACCGCTGGCCATGCGAGAAACAATTGATTCCACCGGAACTAATGGGGAACATGAACATTTTTAGGGCTGCAGGTAATTAAACAAACTGGAAATCTATTTTTATGTAGGCTCATTTTGGATTATGATCTAAGAGTCTACATTTCCCTAGTCGGACGCTGCAGTTGCACTAAACGCTCAACAACATGACCATTTAGAATAGGGACAAAGCACCAAAAGTCAAGACTATTACCAAAGTGTAGTAAAATGCTGATTTGAACCAACCATTTTATGTTGCAGTTGCGCTAAATGCTCAACCACTTGACCATTTAAAAGAAAAAATAACAAAATGCCAAAGTCCAGCCTGCTATCAAACAGAAAAAATTGGAATATAATAGTGTTATCATTTACTCACCCTCAAGTAGTTCCAAACCTGTATGAATTCAAAGGAAGATATTTTGAATAAAGTTTGTAAGCAGGCTGTTTTTGGGTCACCATTGACTTCCACTGTATTTTTTTTTACCTACTATGGAAGTCAAACACAGCCTGGTAACAAACTTTCCTCAAACTAACTTCCTTTGTGTTTGGCAGTACAACAAAATTCATACAGGTTTGGAACTACTTGAGGGTGAGTAAATGATGACACAATTTGCATTTTTGGGCAAAATAGTTTGTCTAATAGGATAAGATGCAAAACTAAATGACATTTTTTTTTTGAAGACTATCAGACATTTTTCCACTTTCCTGACCAACTTACCTGATATACTTCATGCGAAATCAAAAATCAAATTGCTGTGATATGATTTTGAAGAAATCAGACCAAAGTGAAGTTCGTTTGAAGTTTGTTTTAGGAGTTTTAAAGATTAAATATTCAACCCCAAGAGACAAAACTCTTTAGACCATATAGAAAAAGGAAAAGCCTATCAAGGTATAAACAATTGATAAAAATCAAGATTTTCTTAGGATGAGATACTAGGAGATTGTAGAATATACTATACAGAATGGTATGGTATCATTTCAAACAAAAACCAGGCCAAAATGGGTCAGGTTTATTAACAAAATGTGGAAAATTGTTGAAGAATAATATGATAAATACCAAGGTCAAGCCTACTGCGAAAGAGGAGAAAATCAATGATTTAAATGGAATATTTATAGTCTGTCTTACAGAAAAACTAAATTAAACATTTGTGTTAATCAACCAGCAGATGTTCTCCACACTGTAGACTGTAAAGGCCCCATTGTACTTCAGGTGTGACGGCATTCTTTAAAAGTCAGCTTGGAGTTTGAAACTCAAAACACTTGATTCCTGACCTCTTTACACCATTTATAGGAGAAAGAACAAAATATCAAATGTCAGGCCTACTGTCAAGTGGAATAAAATCAAGCCAAAGCAAGTTAATTTGAAACAGCTTGTCAAAGTGGCATGATAATTTGAAGCACAAGCGAAGAGCAGAAGGAACTTTGCTGTGAGTATAGGGAACTTGAGTCCTTTACTTGCATTCAAACTATGGTATGTAAACCCATCCATCCGCCCTGTCACAACAGTGAAGTTAATCACCGCCATTTGAGTCTCCTGTCTGACAAATACAGACCAAGATAAGGTGATTCTGAGCAACGGCCCTTCAGGGTCTTCACTAAAAGCCCTATATTTCATTTTCCTGCTGTATGTAAAGTCAATGGCCTCTAAAATAAACTGTCAATCCAGGACAACCTCTTTGTCACACTGCGGCGAACACTAATCTTTTTTTTTTGTGTTGTTTTCTGCCTTTCCTCAGATGGAACATAACAAAAGCACCTCACACGACCCCTCTTCCTCCTCACCTTCCTCTCAGCCCCCATCAGAACAGCAGATTTCAAAATTGATCCATGTCATCCAGACGATTTCCATTTCAATCTATTTTTACACCTCATGGAAGGAAGGCCATTTGCACTAGGGAATCACTCATGTGTTTCAGTCCGAATGATGATAAATTGAAGGGCCGTGGTGAATAACGATAAAAAAGGATTTTATAAGTTACCATTCCATTCGCATTGGCTTTCCTGTAATGCTGTCAGGCTGAATCATGGCTCTGTGTTTTCCACCCAGTCACATGCGGCATAAGTTTGATTTAATCTGCGTATTCAATATTAAATATTTGTGATTCCAAATCTACTTTTGCAATGTCGAGGGAACACGCAGATGCTTAGCTAAAATAGCTTTACCTGATGCCTTTGCCAAGGAATAATCTCATCTGTCCACCAAGGTCAAGGGTATTACATATTTTTAAATGCATATTTTCTATGAATAATAACAATAAAACAAAACATGATGGATGAGTGTTTGCGCTAAACCAGGTGCTCACACACCTGTTCAAAAGAGGTAAAGATCAGAAAACATACTTTTGGACTGCGTATGAAATAAAGATTCCTTAAACCATCCCAGAATCTTTTACAGAGGATCTTAAAAGCAAGAAAATGCCAAATACATCAATATTGTAAAGCTAATGAATAATTTATGCAACTATGTAACGGTCTAGTGTCTTAAAGTGAGACATATTAAAATGGTAAAGCTTATAAAGAATGTCTGAGAAGATTTTGAAGTTATCTGGGTCATTGTAGAATGTCTAGTTAGAGTGAAGCTATTCCAGTAGAAAGACTCTCAATATAATATCTGAATTGGAATGCAGCTGAATATGGCACAAATCAATACCACAATTAAAAATGGAGAAGTGATCAATCAAAATGAAGTAAATATTGAAGCCGCGTTTCTCAGTTTTAGTGTTTGAGTAGGTAGTATGTTTAGTATTTGTGGGGCAGTGGTAGTCACAACATACCATGTACACACCTTAATGAAAAAACAAAGTGTTTTTGCCAGGTGCCAGGTGTAATCTGGCGATGTCATCTGATACAGGCATAAATACTCAAAAATAAAGAGTATATACTGTACTATGTCTACATTGTTGTTGAGTCATTGTACAAGCAGAATGTAATAGCTGGTAATATTTGTGTGATCAAATGTCATAAATACACCATCTGAAAACACCTGTAGTTTACAGCTCAAAACATCCTGGCAGCACAAATAAGCTACCAGGAGCAAAGATGGCACATTTCAAATCATGCATTTCTGTGAAATCCAATGCAAGTGGAGCTCCTGCCATAGAGATGAATGGGAACACTAACGGATAGGTTTCTCCAGGTATTATAGACTCCATTAAATCATGTTTTAATTACTGGAGGATGTACAAATTCTCCTGTTCCCCATCTGAGCATTAGTCTCCCCGAGGAATTGAATGCAAATTCCACAGCAGCAGCTCCTCAAATAGCTAAAGTAGATGATAATTGGATCCATAGTTAGCCGTGAGGAGGCAACAGTCTTATTCTATTCTTAAAGAATTTTGGGGCATTTACTGCGTCTTTTCTATAAAAGAAACAGTGACATTTGAAGACCGAATAAGAGGAGGAAGTTTTGCTTGCTCCACAAAAAATGAAAGGAAAACAAACTAGAAGTTGTCCCATCAAGTTTACCCCTTCAAAAGTGACTGCCCACCAAATGTTTCACACAATGGCCTGCCAAAAACTGCCAAACCCCCTCGAGCGCAAATCAGCCTTTATGCTGAGGTGCTCACAAAAACTGTGCCAGGTTTAACTGCATAGCAATGAAAGGCAAAGTTTGCCAACATCGCTGACGGTACATAAACATTGACGCATCGTCCTCTTGTCTGTTTGGGAGAAAACATTCCTGTGCTTTCTGTTTGCATGCTGGAGCAAACCGTGTTGTCTGGTTAAATTAATGAATCCACATTGGTGCATTTATTGGAGGCAATAACTTTGAGTGCTCCTTGAAACCACCCTGTAATTTTACAGAGTTGATGTAAAGTTGAAATGAATGATGCACACATCAAAGCATAAATAAAGTAGATCTTGGTTACTGATCAGCCCTACAGGTTCAGAGATTTTTTTTTAGAGATTCCTAAGAGATTCCTAGAGATTTTTTTGGTTGTTTTAGTAATGGAGGACGCGGCAATTGTAACAGAAAGCACTTAATCAAAAACACAAGTGATCACACTTAATCAGCACATGCTCAGAATCCTTTGTGAAGATAAATGAACGTAAATATTAAAAAAAAACCACAATACAGTATTACACCAAATGTCTATTACATTTTAATATTAAATAAAATTAAATAATAATTACAATTTAAGTTTAATATAATAACATATACACACAATGACACAAACACACAACATTTAAAGTGCCCCTATTATGAATTTTTAAAAATGACTCATGCAGTGTGTAACACAGCTCTGAGAAAATGAAAACATCCAGCAAAGTTGTAAATCTTGAATAAAGTTGTCTCTCAAAAGTAAAAGTGGACTCTAAATTACTGAAACAAGTTGTTTTTTAAAGTCCGAAGCGTTTCATGTTGATGTCAAAATGAACATTAGCATAATTACCTGCCCACTGGTTAGGTGCATAGACACAGGAAAACTTGAGTTCCGCGTTGGTCTGAATGAAAATGCAAATTCATTCTTTGCCACTAGGTGTCACATATGGAGCATTAAAAGTTCACAAACACTGCTTTAAATAAAAATCGACCAATCACTGGAGGGGTTTGTTAATATTAAGAATTGAACAAATTGTTTGGGAGTCGCTGAACAAATAAGGTAAACATAAATGCATATTATAAGAAAATAAAAGTGTTTTTTTGGCATTGAATGCATGTCTAACTTTTATTTGGGACTCACAAAACCAAAATATAAAACTTTTCATCAGTATGTATAAAATATAACATTTCAAACATGCACACATTTCAATAACTATTACTAAATATAAATTATTATTATAAATTATTATATATAAGATAATAATACTACACAGGCAAAAAGTATTCCAAAATATTAGTAAATCTTGAATTAATTGTAATTATTCAGTTTTATATACCAAAGGATAGCAGGAGATTTGTAGTAGCATGTGAGAGGTTGACAAATGTAAAACATTTTTTTGCATTTGCCCCCGGTTTCCCCTACATGGTAAATAGCTGTGACAAACACATTCACACTCTGCCAGACAGTTCTGCTGAAGTAGACAACATCTTACATATATATGTGAGATTATGCTCAAAAGCCGTCACTATTTTTCACTCCGAATGGGGCTAGATGACACACTTTTTACTCCAGTAAGAGATAATATAATATAATATAATATAATATAATATAATATAATATAATATAATATAATATAATATAATATAATATAATATAACATTGCATTCACTCTTTAAAATGCTAGTCTGGAGTGGTCTTGCATAACATATTACTCTAACGTGATGAAGTACATTACCAAATGTTTGCAGCATGTGAAATATTTCAAATGAGAAGCTGGGCCTTTAAATAAACCGCCCAATGCAAGTGTAGGGAAAGCGTGACTATTTATTCTGCCGGTGTGGGAAAGTTTGCTGTTAATGAAGCTGGGACTGAAGCCTCTCTGGACTGTGAACACCTTCTCCTTTAATCTTTATTTATTTAATGAGCGCCTATACGCCGCAGTGTTAGTAATTAGCCTTCTTTCTCCTTCTAACTCCTTGAACACGAAATCACAGAGCAGAGGCCACACTTTGTGCTAAGGGCAGGAAATACACAACAGCAAAGAGGAGGAAGAGAAGAGCCAAAGCTCTCTGGAAGGCAAAAACGACGTGCCGAGATTCTGGCGAGCAGCTTGTCTGATTAGTGCTGATTAGGGTCTAATTGGAGCTCTCCAAAACAAGATGACCTCTGCTTTGTTTACTGATGGGATTAATCGTGGCCTGGCAGAATTAAAAATCCCAGCTGAATTAATTCCTTCCTCATTAGGTTGAAGCTTTTTAAAATGCCGACTGCATAAAATGTGTTCCGTGTCCCTGGAGAGTCCCATGGTGTTTTGAAAGTTCAGTGATGTTTTTGAGTTGGTTTGATAGTTTTTTTTTGCCCGTTGACGAGAAAACAGTTCAGAAATTCACTAAGGCTTGACCTCATACGGCACAAACGACATTAAAGCTACCGCATAAAAATTATTCTAATGAGAACTCATCAAATATTCTGGAATGATTTGTATCTCTCGACCACAGCCGGTATCAGCACTGTTTCTCATAGACACATTGGACAGCGAGATGTTCACAATCTCAGATTTTATATTCTGTGAAACAATACAGGCTAGGAAGCTAGAGCTGAAAGTTGTTTTACCAATTTCTCACACAGACAAAACATAAAATCACCTGCAATTCATTGATTTTAAGTACAACATGACATGTGTATTCTTATAAGCAGATGCAGATTTTTAATAAGTTTTTCTTTTTATATTCTCAGGATTCATTTTAACTTTTAAGTCTTAGTCTTTTTGTTATGAGCTTTAGATTTTGATATGTGCTTTTTATTTACTGTAATTTTTGTTTATTATTTTTTGTTAAGCTTTCATTTTCTTTTCTTCCCATTATAATTAGACTAATTTTAGTACATCAGCTTATTTCAGTTTATAGTTTCCAAGGTAGCAAGTGTAAAGTTTTCCATCTTATATATTTATGTTTTATATACATTCCTATTTTATTATTTATTTTGAAATAATGCTAATTGTTTTGAGTATATATAAACTGTGTATATATATATATATATATATATATATACACACATGCATACATACATAACATATATATATATATATATATATATATATAAATTTTGACACTGTCAAAAGAAAATTTATGAAAAGTATTTCTATGGACAAAATGAATGGGAGTTTTACCTTTTTGTTAAAAAATTCCAATGAAAAATTTAAAGTTACATTGAAACGCTTGAAATTATATTTTGAAGTATTTTGAAGTTTTGCTAAGATTCAAAAGTCTGGCAACGCAGAGACATGCACACACACAATACTATTTGTATTGAATTAAACAGTTAAGCACTAAAACCTTCCTCACCAGATTCTGACCCAGTAACAGCAACTGTAAAGCAAATAATTCTGCAGTTCCTTTCAGCAACAGATACGCCAGTCTTCTCCTTCAAGGTGCATGAAAAATCCCCATAAACGCCAGGAAGGGGACCTTAATACTCTTGCTATATCTGAAAGTCCAGCTGTTTCTGGTGAGCAGTTGGGATTGTTTGGATCAGGACAGGTGCTTATTGTCAAGGTTTAAGCGCAGACAGGTTTGCTGATTGCCATTGATGTGTTTCACCGCAGGGACCCAGTAAGTGAGCTGTCCTCAGCCCAGAGAAATGTAGGCCTAAGTTGTCTGAAAGATTCTCTGTAGGGATATGCTGTCCCTTAGCATGAGGCATGGATTTAATCACTTAACCTGTCAGAGTGCACGAGTAGTAAATAAAAAACGCTGCTCCCACAAGCCCTCTCTCCGAAACACAAAAACACACGCACAGGGAACATATTCCCATTAGCACTGACAGGTTTTCTTAAATGTTTAATTTCGCTTCCCTCAACTAGCATGAACACTCCGACCTAAGAGCTGGAGAGAGTTTATTACTGCGCGGCTAATGGTCTAGCACCAGCGCAGCATCTCCATCTCGACACATCGGCATTAAGGGGATAATAAACAAACTCCAAATGTGACGAGACAGTTAATAATGATGTTGCAGCAGCCGAACAGATTCACATTAATATTACAGTTGGCATCAAAGACGCGTTGGCAGAACGGGCGCCAGCGACACGATTGCACATTCCTCCACGCAACCTACACAGATATGCATTACATATGACAGTGTATAATTAACCTCAGCTTTAAGATCATTAAATCCACAAAAGCAGTAATTGCTATGCAAACATGTTAGAGTTTTGCGATTGTGTCCAAATCTCATTATCTGTACTTTAACAAGACGGGGAAATTCATCTGGCTGTCAGCACCTGGGACTCCTGCGATAGCTGTTGGATAAAAAGGTGGAGACAGAGTTTGCTGACAGGGCATCCAAATAGCTGTATTTAATCTGAATCACAGAATCACACATCTATCTATCTATGTACAAAAAGCTATAACAAGGAATTAATGAACATTACAATGAACTGGTTGTTTGTGCATTAGTAGCATTAATGGCAATTGTATGCAAAAGAGTAACACTTAGAATATGGTCCCATTAGTTAAAATTGGTTTATGCATTAACAAAGATAAATTAACAACACGTAATGGCCTTTGTTAATGTTAGCTAATAAAAATGTGACTGTTCACTTAGTCAAAAATAATATTAAAAGATGCACATTTTGATTGAATAATGTATTAGTAAATGTTAGCTAAGATTGATAAATCTTACTTTAGAAGTATTGTTCATTGTTAGTTCTTGTTAACTAATGTAGGTAACCTTATTGCAAGTGGTAAGTGGCTAATTCATAGAAAACTGTGAAAATGTACTGCGTATTTGTATTACCCATCTCCAGGAATAGCTTTAAGCAACAAAGTCACCTCAAATCAAACTTTTTGCCAACCACTGGCACTTGCTATCAGATCTGCGATTTGGCTCAAAACCCAGACCAATGCAAAACTCATGCTTCAGATGGTCCTCTCTCTGCAAATTTAGAAACTTCAGTGTATATATAGATAGATGTGCTTTTTGAAAAAAAAATTAGCTTTGTGAGACAGAGCACTTAAATTCCCCAAGATATTATGAAAAAATTTACATTGGGTTTGAAATGCTGCATTCGAGTGCTTCTTTTAGTCAAGAAATGAAAAGTGATGTTTACTTAAGTGCAATGGTTAGTCTTCATAAAATGTCAATGTCCAAAACGAAGAGATGTAAAATGAACCAAAACTGAAGCTTGACATCGTCAATACTTCACATAGTCTGTGTTCTCACAAAATCATACATTAATGTTGATTATGTTTATATAATTGAGCACCATCCCTTTATAATTACTAATTTATCTGCTGAAATGTTAAGTTCAGGGCTTAATTGCTGAAATCGAAGCCAATAATTGTGCATTTTAACATTCTGTCGCTGCAGCAGTAGTGGAACGGCGTTATGGTTCTCATTAGATGCCCAGCATGACATTAATCTTCATTTAGAGGGCCAGCGAGACAAATGAACTGAATATTCCAGGCTTCAGTAAAACAATGCATGAAAACAACACAGAAGAACGCAATATAGCAGTAATGAAAGTGTAACATCTCCCAAGTGGCTTTCTATTAGTGGAACTGGTTGTTCTGTTTATGCACATGAGCGTTTTCATTGACCGTTAATAGTCAGTGTGTTGTGGATGTGAGCTATGCAGAAATGTAATTCACATTCAGCCCATAATTACTGCTATGACTACTTCCTGCATGTATCCGGGGGGGGTCTATTCTTTCTCCACCATGGAGACCATGCAACGTACAGCCGTAAACAAAACCATTAGCTATTGTAATGTAACATTCTATAAAAAAATCAGAACAGCAATAACATGCTATTGCAATAGCACTGCTATTTAGCTGTTAAAAAGCAATGACATTTCAAAGAGAACATGTTTTTGTGGACTGTACGGGCCTCTGGGATGACTTTATGTGCCGCAGATTGGACAAAAGCTCAATTCGCAGATGCGGCGCAGGAAAAGGAAAACAGATTGAATTATCATCCCATCTGAAAACAATGATTTTCTTTCTCCGTTCCTGACAGGATAAGTATCCCAGCGTGAATCTGGGCCAGATGCCCACTGTACTCGAGTTCATTTGAAAATTTGCACGCCATATTAGTGGCGCAGCTGCGGTACACATCAGAGGAACATCAGAGGTGATGTCTTGTGCCACACTCTCAAAATGAGAATAGCTCAAGTAATTGGCCTATAATGCAAAATGATTACTTTTCTTGATAATCATGTCCGTTGGCAGAGGCTTTTTAAATTTTAGATCAATGCAAGTGCATTTTGATCACTTTTCTTTCTTTATCAGAATCTACTATGGTTGCCAGTTTTCTGTGCACTAGTGAACCCTTTATAGCTACAAGGCTTGTGCAGCCAGGGGCAACAACAGGGTTATTTATTTATATATTAATATATTTTATACTGTATAAATACACAATTGATATAATAGGTAGACCTTGATAGTACTGAATTGGACCCCCCTTTATCTTTAGAATGGCCTTAATTCTTCATGGCATAGATTACGAGGAACATATGATAACTTCATGTTCTTCATGTAATAGAGGCCTCACCAAAGGCTTGATTGACAGGTGATCTGACCAATCTTAATGGTGAATCTGCCATTTTGTCTGGCAAACAAAACAGGCAGAAATGTAGATTAATATTGGAGGTCTTGAACTTAAAAAATTGTGTGCACTGACATCTTTCTGCTATTGAAACAAGACACCTTCTGATCTTCATTTATGTTTATTTCATGCTCAAATTAGAAAAGAGAAAGAGATGATCATTTACATGCTACTTGAACTGAGGCTCAATGTCGTTTAAGACAGATTAAAAGAACCATCAGACCATATGAGTTTTTCCAATTTTCTTTTGTCCAATTTTGGTGAGCCAGTGGCACCAAGTGTGCTCTTCTGTAGCCCATCTGCTTCAAGGTTCAGTGTGTTGTGCGTTCAGAGAGTTCTGCATACCTCAGTTGTACAGGTGGTTATATGAGTTACTGTTGCGTTTCTATCTGCTCGAGCCAGTCAGGGCATTCTCACCTGACCTCTGGCAACAAGGCATTATCGCCCACAGAACTGCTGCTTACTGGATATTTTCTCTTTTTTGGACCACTCTCTGTAAAGCCTAAAGATGGCTGTGCATGGAAGTCCCAGTAGATCTGCAGTTTTTGAAACACTCAAACCAGCCAATCTGGCACCAGCAACCATGCCATGTTCAAAAATCACTTAAATCACCTTTCTTCAAACACTCTGATGTTTAGTTTAGACTTGTCTAGGTTATGTCTACATGCCATAATGCACTGAATTCCTATTAATGTGACTGACTGATTAGATATTTGCATTATGAACAGTGGAACAAGTGCACCTAATAAAGTGGATGGTGAGTGAAAATTTATTTTGAAACAATTACAATTTCAGTTGGTAAATTTAATTAAATTTTCAGCTAACCAGTTCAAAGTGAGCCAACTGTTAAATTTAGAAATTTTGCCCAACCATGACAATCACACATCTCCAGCTATGCTCATCACCAAGGGAGCATGGGTAAATGTGGAGGCCCTGCTGCCGACCTCAAATCCACAAGCAACCCAGCGGCATCTCATCAGCATGATACTGAATGTGCTACGCTCTGTGTTTCACTGCTTGCTGGGCTAGCCCTCTTTTCTTCTCTCCCTCCAGTGCAACACTCAATCTCCATCTCCAGCCTCACGGCTGTCTGTTCTGACTCACCCACGCCAAACTCTCGCCTGAAAAGTCTTATTTACAATGATGTTTTTATCTTTGAAATGAGGTAAAACCACACAGGGTTCCACAGCATCATCATCAACGGTTTATTAAAAAATAATCTCATGCTGTCTCATTCACACATGACAGCACATGTGCATATCTCCAGCAGACCCTCTTGTTACATATCACAGCTGATACATATCATGTGACTTTCTTGGGTTGCAGTAAATGAGGCATTACTTCATGCTGTCTCTGTGAAGAGCATCTTACACTGCGGTTGCCGAAGTATGTAACCACAATGTGTTTCTTCTCCTTAGGAAGGAAACAGGCTATGTGAACAAATTTATCACTTATCTTTCTACCATGCTGATGCAAGACAAAACTGCCATGGTGAAGTATTCTGGACACATCTATCTACTGTATCTATCTATCTGTATGTCTCTCTATATAAATATCTATCTATCTATCTATCTATCTATCTATCTATCTATCTATCTATCTATCTATCTATCTATCTATCTATCT
>JAUYWG010000034.1:3297321-3336718 GCA_034779775.1 Enteromius afrohamiltoni
TATTCTTTATTTTTTTATTCTTTTTTTTTATAACACACATTTTTCTGCAGGTTTCATTGGTTTGAAATAGGGGGTGACAAGTGTTCTTATGAGCAAGCAATTTTAAATATTTTTTTAGGACAGAGCTAGCAGTAAAAAAGCAGAAATAAAGGAACTAATAAAAAATTACACATATGAGAAACATCTAGAGATAAAGGTATTGACAAAAGAGACCTGTGATGAGAGAAATACAGAGTAATATTCAATTCCATAAAATTGAATATTGGATATGAACTCGGGTCGTCCGTGCATAAAATGCACAGGGCAATTTATCAAAGCACAATACAAAATGCACCATCCCATCAAGCCACACTGTATCTCTGCCTTAGAAATGGTTGAATAAGAAGTAAGGGCATGAGAATTTCTAGCTACGGGCTTGGGTGGAAATCCCAGGATTCAATTTCAAAATCATTCTGCCTCTGTTGCAGAGAAATGCACACACAAAAACGGTTTTCAACAATGGACAGCCAAAGCCTGTCATGAATCTGTTACTGAGCTTTTGAAGTCTATGTATGCAATGAGATCTGAAACTCAAGCTCAGTGCACACGATCAGTCACCACACTTGTCCATGTCCACAAAACCAGGCTGCCACATCCAACAAGAAGCCTCTTCTTCTCTATACTTTCTCATTTTTTTTTTTATGTACACCACCCTTTACCCAACATCGGAGCTCCAGGATATGGCACCGCTCTCTCCTGAAGCCTCACCTCATGATCAGCTGAGATGAGTGAGGTTAATCTCGATCCTTTTACTGGGAACTCAGTCAGAACAACCAGGGGAGACAACAGAACTCCTCAGAGAGGCCCTTGAACATCCCGCGGCTAAAACTGCAGTCTCACTCTGCTTTTTTGTATGGAACAAAAAAGAAATCTATCCTTTTATCCAGTCAACTTTTGTAGCATTCAGAGCAAAGCTTGAAGAGATGGTGTTGCACAGGTGTTGGTGAGAATATTAATAATATTGACTTTAACAGGAAAAGCTGGATGTGTATGATGGGTGCCTCTCAGGACGTTTGCGCTCTTAACAAGGACGTTTAAAAAGTGTTGAACGCCTGATTGGAAATACATAAACTAAACTGCAGGGCTAGCCAGTGTGCTGACACAAGCTTCTAATCACCAGCTAATAAATCTACCCTTTCTTACTCTTTTACTTACAAATTATGCAGCCTTTAATAGGTGAAATAAATTTCGCAGTGCACCTGGCTCCCGAAAGAAAGGAAGTGAGACAAAGAAAGAAAGCTATAAAGCAAGCAAGAAAGAACACAGTCACTGATTCTGTTGCACATTGGATGTGAAAATGAGCTATTTTTTAACTTGGCAAAGTAACTTGAGCATCATGGGAGTGTGGAGGCCTAATGAGGAGAGTGAGATGCTTTGTGTGGTTGGCTGGTGGCAGGATGTCTCTACATCAGTCTTAACTAAACAAACCCCCACCTGGGAAGCCTGTTAGCTGCACTGCAGGCACAGACAGCCCCATACCGCAAAAAATGCTACAGTTTGAGAGGCATATTCCCAGGCAACTCATGCGTCTCTGGAGGCATGCCACTGTTACGTTATGTTACAAAGCATCTCTTGTCCAGCTTTTCTGCAACTCCACCAAACTGAAAAGCAATAGCAAAAATGCAGTGGATATTGAAAAATGATTTATGTCTGTGGCACATGTCACAGCTGTTATCTATTAATGGGGCATTGCTTTTATAAATTTTTATTTTATATGATGGCTGCAATTTCAGAAAATACAAAAAATGCAGAAGCTCTAAGAAGTCGTGCATCATTTTCTTAGGATATCGCCGTAATGAGAACAAAGGCGTCACTTGCCATTTCTCCGTTTAGTCCCAAGTCATTGCCAATGGATCCTCTGCAGAGAATGGGTGTCATCAGAATGAGAGTCCAAACAGTTAATAGAAACATTACAATAATCCACAAGTAATGCACATGACTCTAGTCCAACAATTAACATCTTGTGAAGAGGATAACGGGGGATGGACTTTTTTTACGAAATAATTATAATGGAATATGGACAAGAACAGCTTAAAATTAAAAAGTCTTAATTATGGATTTGTTTCTCATAAACACACAGCTTTACCCTTCATAAGAATATAGTAACTTTTTTATCAGCTGTTCAGACTTTCCTTCTGATGGCACCTGTTCACTGTAGAGGATTTATTGGTGAAGAAAGTGATCTAATGCTGAATTTCCCATCTTTGATGGCCTGAGTGTGAAAAACAATTATAAAATGTTTGTTTTTAGGGTGAACTATCTGCATCTGTCAAACAACCTTTGGCTGCCAATAACTGACCACATGTTCAAGATCTTGTTCAAAGTCACAACTTTGTATATGTTGAAGCCATGTCAGGACACTGTTTTGGAAACAGTGTTTCTATCAATCAATCAATCAATCAATCTATCACTTTTTTTAGCAGATTGTAGCAAAGTACTGGACATTTTCAAATAGGAGAATAGAGTGATGGTAATGTATAATGATGAGATTAGACTGTTTATTTATAAAATGCAGAGACGGTCTCTGTAATAAGGAGCTGTTTCAGTTTGAGTGAGTCCTCGTCAAAGTGAAACTTTGCTCATCCATGATGCAGTGCTATAGATATATGTCTTTGCCACCTCTAAACAAAATGTAAAAAAATAAGGCGGAACAAATTGAGACAGATAAAACAACTAATGGAGTGTTCAAGAAATTGTGGTTAACAAAAAAAAAGGAAAGGTTTCTTAGGATTATTAAGGTTTCTTAGGACAATTACTTGCCTAAAGACTTATTTATAGTTCAGTAGCCTAGATTATGACTAACAAGCATTGAATCAATTTGACAAAAATGTAATCATAAATTAAATTTTTTTAATTTATAATTAAACAGTTTTATACAGATTAAAAATAATAACGTATATACAGCTGTGCAAGTATTGGCCATCAGTATGTTTGTAGCTTTAAAATTACTTTTGTTAAAGGCTCTTCAGAAAACTTTACAGGTTCTATGTCTTTGTCAGGGCTGTAAGACCATCTTCTCTAAGTTTCTTGTAAAAATATTTATAACTGTGGGACTCTAGTCAATAAACTGAACTGCCCTCTAAGGCCTCATCTGTCAGAAAACAGATGCAGCGAAATGCCACAATGAAACCGCCTCACAAATTCCTAATATTCCTCTAAATTTTTCATAAATGGGGGCATGGACTGATGAAAAACCTAGTACTTGCTGACATAAACCAAACCCCAGATTTATGCATTTAGAGTACATGCACATTTCTCTTTGGCAGAGCAGTCTCCTGATGCCAGATCAGAAAAAAAAAATGGTCCAGTGTCCTACCCTATTGGGAGTTTTATTATGAGTTATATTCCTGTTTTCTCAAGGTGTGTGCAGTCCCGTGGGTGAGCTGTGAAGGACCTGTGCATGGGCTGTAAAGCAAGACAGGTAGGTTTCTGGAAAGCACCTTCACAATGAATTCATCCCTAAAAACAGGGTCACAGCAAAAAGGACGTATCTGTCAGAGTCCCTGAAACAAGAACCAAAAGAATTGCATACATGAAAAGCCTACCTTCAGCTTCCTGATTTTTTTTTTCGTCCCAAAATTCTAGTTGTTGGGCAATTCTAGTCCTTAAATTGAATTGCTACATCTTGTCTGTGTTGAAACAAAAATACAAAAAACACAACAGTTATTATTTAAATAATACCAAGTAAGAGCACAATCTGTAAGCATCACTGTGAGTTTTCACATCTTTTAAATGTTAAAAAATTAAACTAATTAACGAAACTATTTGTAGCCTATTTATTTCTGTAAGCATTTTTTTTTGTTGTTGTACAAAACGATTGCATGCCATTTAATGCATATTTGCAATGTCATGAATGATTTATTTAAATGATCTTTAATTGTTTTTAAACATTACAGCATCATTTCAGATAAAAATCCTATCCTACCTGGTTTTCGATTAAATTTTCACTGTAACAACAAACAACATAAAATAACAATAGTCTATTCAGTCTATTAGTCTAGATTTTGTAAGTCAGGACTGAGAACCTCTTAATTTAACTTAAAAAAAAAAATAAGCCAACCGTGAGAAATATTTACTGGAGTGTCCAAGGGTAACAACTCGCAATTGTTTGCCCTCATATTAGCCTATGCTTTAAACTTGAGGTTATATCATTATAGAAACTATATAAACACTCTATGATCTTTCATACTCTCTCAGCCACTTGTGTACAACATGTCTGTGAAAAACAACCCCTAAATACGACGCAATCAGAAATTAATACCAACATATTACCCATTTTCTTCTGTCTCTCCTTTATTGCTCCAACGGCTCTTGTCTGACAGACGCGGCCGTTTAGCCAATCAGCTGCGAGAATTTCTCTCCGCCCCGCCGCTATTGGTTGATCTCTGGAGACTCGGGGGCTGTTCCGATATTAATGACCGCTGGGGCAGACAGCGGCATGTCAATGTGACAACCGAACGAGCGGCTGCAGATGCGCCTCTGAACGCGGAGGAAGGAAGAGGTTGTCAGTGCGAGGGACTCTTAAAAAGCTTCCAGTCGGCTCTCACCTGGTGAATTTTGCCTCATCTAAACGGCAAAATCTTAACGTTAGGAGCGCGAACCGCTGATGTTACTCTATCTGCGTTAAAAAAAATACCACGCGCGCTTATTTTCTTTTGCGTGGAGCGGGCTTTCCGCTCTCTGGAGCACTGCGCTATAGATGAACGGAATACATATCTCCTTATCGACTGGAATGACTTACGCTGAAACGGTAAGTTTCAACATTTTCCGATCTACCTAATGCATTTGGTTCATAAATATTCATTTTAGTCGGTATTTACTGCATGAGCATCCACATTCAAGTTGAGAGAATATGCGTCAGAGTGATTCTTTCTCTGCAAAACGACCGTGAAGGAGCAGAAATGGAGGGAAATGGATAACAAGGACGTCGGTAGTTGAATAAATAGCCATGTTAACTCGGAGCATAGAATTCCTGTTGCTGATGTCGCGGTCGGAGAACAAACACATGTGCATCAGCAGCAGCAACAGGAAATCTGTGCTCCAGCTTGGCATGCGTATTTTTTTCGACACAAGGCACGTCCTGGACGAATAGCCACAGGCAGTCTTGCATCTGGCTGTTCTCAATCTCCTTTAAATCACCCTGTTGCCGTCCAAGATGTTCTACAGCACCCCTATAGCACATGAATTTCAAATGCAGTCGCCTTGAGCATCCACCGGTACAGTAAGTACCGTTAAATGAATGTATATCGCTTTGAATGGAGGCATTGTGATTCTGGATCCATTCGTCTGATCTGCATTCATTGCTTCAGCCTAATTTATACCATCCACAGCAAAACACCTCCTATGCAGATTATGACATTTTTTTTACACTTTATTTTTTTTTTTACTCCAGCTGTTAATCACACAACCAGCGAATTTGCCCTCCCACATCTCTTTGTAGACGGAGGCGTTGAGGAATCATTGCAGACTGGCAATGCACTTTCTAAAACACAAGTCAGAGGTTCTGTTAATGATTGCAAATAGCATCTATGTGTTTGCATACATGCATGCAAAATTTTAAGACATGTTTGGTCTAAGTGCATCAAATTAATTATTTTATTACAATTATTAAAAAGTACAATTATCTAAAAGAAAGAAAATAAAAACACGTTTCCTTTAAATAGTCAGATGTGATCCTCTACTAGCAAGGAAATACCAATTAGATCACAGGTTTTCAGGGGCAAAAGTCATTGGGCCTGAAAGAAAAAATATGGAAGGATTGGGCTTTCCCATAGCCGACCTTAGTGCAACCACCATGGCCTGAGACAGCCATAACCAGTTGTCTCTTGCTGATGGCAGGCCACTGATTTGTTACAAAGTGAAAATGTTGAGCAAAATATTTTACAGCATAATGGTACACTCCAACCAAATTGTGTCCTTGGAGTCTCTTTCATGCCAAACTCTCCAAACTCAGACCTGAGCAGGCAATTCTTAATCACAGATGTAATCACATGGGCCACTTGATGGCTGCACTAATTAACAGACAATAAGTAAAACCCTTGATATTAAGGATCTCTCAGAAGCGGCACACTGGAGTGTTTAACTGATTTCAGTACCTCTTTGTATGACGAGGTGCTGGAAAATTGCTTTCTCTGACCGTTGCGTCATACCAAACAGTTTAAAGCACAAATGAATGGTGGATGTGCGGTTTGAAATCCAAATTATGCAAGACTGCATTGTCAGTTCAGAGTGCTGTGTGCTTCGAAACAAAACATCACAACGTGCTGAAAAATAGCAAGTGTGTAGCGTTTTATTAGCTTAACACTATATCAAACAAATGAAAGATTAAAATGCTTTAATGTTTAGGCAGAGCATAATGCTAGTCACCCTAAAATCATGAGTTCAATTCCCATTGAAAGCATGCCTTGATTGAACCGAGGCTCACTTTGGATAATGCATGTGCCAAGTGCATTAATGAAAATGTAAATGAAATATCTTAATATTGAATATTAATATTTTTTTGCATAGCTGTACCTTTAATGCCTAATACAAAAATCGGGGTGAAGATTTAAGACAGGGCCAGCTTTTTTTTTTTTTTATGATTTTTTTCCCCAATCTCCATCCACTGAAAAGGTCACCACACTTCACATTCTCTCATCGTTGCAAAAGCCTCGACTACTTCTGTTTCAAAATATAGACTTTAATAAGAGAATATGATAGCAGCATATGCTATCTGTGTTTTCACGAGTAAACAGAGCAGAACCATCTGAGAAGCACTGCTGTGCTCTCCATCTGTTTTTAGATTAGACTGATACCTGTAGTAGAGGCATCCGGTGTGGTATAGAGCGCATACTGGGGGAACTGGGATCTCATTATGTCTAAACAGTCAAGCTAGAGATGTTTAGAACACAATAAACCATTCACTGCTACACCGATAGATCGACTGACACTTGGCGCTGTTGGGAACACGCTTTCAATCAATCAGGCCCAATTAGAGTGAAATGCTGTATTTGTACCCTGGGGAGATTTTATTGGTTTTCATAATTAGGTTCTTCATATATAGTGTAGTTTAGCCATGCAATTATTCTGCCCATTGTGCATGGTGTCTTTTCCTCAGGGTGAGTTATGCATGTTAGAGCAAATAGCAATATTACAAGTCTCTGGATATCAATATGAGTCAGAATTTTCCTGGAATATTCAGCATATTTCAGAACCTTAAGGGCAAATTCTGGAAAACTCTCTTAAAACTTAAAGAGACTGTACAGTTGGAGTTATAAAATTATAATCAAATGAACATATGATGTAAAAATGATTGTACTGGCATCTAAGCATTCAGCATTCTAATTCATGTCAATGTGTTTATAAATCCAAACCACATTTGCACCCAGAAAATCAGTTTATCTCTAGCTGTATGAGCAGTAATGCCTTCCACCAAAGACTAGCTTAGAAAGGGGTCGATAATAGAAATGAGATACTTTAATGATCCTTGATGGGTATTGTTGTAACTACCTGTAAATAGTTGGCCAACTGTTTTCCAAATTTAGCAAGAATGTGCATTTAAATCCTTTAACCTTCAAATAGCAAGCTTTTTGCTTATACATTTATTAGTGCTTGCATGATAGAACTGTATTGTTATACCTCTTTTTACTTTCTTCCCCTCAAATTAAGCCTAATATTACAATTAAAAAAAGGTAATTGATGTTTGCTATTCAAAATCTGAAATTGTTATATTTGCAAAACAAATTGTAATTTGCCCTTCTACCTTGCAACTATATGTGTAATGGTTTGTGGTTGGTATTTTTGTCCTTAGATCTAAATTATTTAAAAATTAAAAAATAACTCTTGCACTGCAAAGACAGCGGTGCATTGGGTGCGAGGTCCCATGCACAGCCGAGAAAAAAAAAAAAAAAAGATTTACGCTGACTGTCATGACTACAGCAAAAGTGGCTCTGATATGGCATTTCTTTTTCACAGAACCAAATCTTAAAACCTGTGCTTGTCTAGAACATCACCGCTGTTCTTTTTCTGCCTTGCAAGCACTGACATTTCCTTCAGGAATTGCAGTTCAAGTTAATTTATATAAGCACAAACTAGTAAATCGGCATCAAACAATCAGTTATCAGAATTGTTCATGTACACTTGAATTCATTGAGGAAAACAAACAACGGCAGTGGAAAAGCTGAAACCTGTGGGGTCCATCGGTTAATTTGGAACATTGATTCTGCATTAACCGTCGACTCGGTGCTGATTTTGCGAGCACATAGGAGCAGGTGCAAAGGGAAACGTTCCTTGAGCATTGCACTGGAAACTTCATTATGCACACACATTGCATAGCAAAGCCTGTTTAATGGACTCTTCCCTTACCTTGAAAATAGTGTAATGGCAAATCAATGAAGTACAGGGCAGGGGAAGGAGCAGCAAAACCGACTATGCCACCCACCGAGAGGCCTATACAAACTGGCTGGCACCTAGGTCCTTTGCGTCTTCTCCAGGCCTGAGAGAACAGCTTACGCAGAGCATGTGAAAAAAGGAAAGGGAGAAATGAGAGCTTAAGTAAAACACAAAGAGAAGAGGGTGCATGGGTGTAAGTGCAGGGGTGTCTTTCTGTAGACATTTGTATGAATGAGTAAGAAAAATTCTCAAGACCATTTGAACAATATTCCCTCTGACTCATCTCTATAACACAGAGGGCTATTTCTACAAGCAATTCCACCTCTGCCCTACTTTCTGTATATGCGAACTGTTTGACCAAAGTTTAACTGCAAATGAAAGCCTACAGCTATGCCTGGCATCCTATATACATTTCAAACATCCATGTAAGCTTGCTTGTCAGGTACAGTATATGTTCCTTTTATATTCTAACCCCTCCTAGTATTTTCGTGCTTGTAACTGACCTGGAGTAGTGGCTATAGGAAGTGGTTGCTTGCTGTAAGGAATTTAAAAAAAAGAAGCAAAAAATCAAATAAATTATTGTATTTGCCCTTCTTAGACAAGTGTCCTCAATGTACATTAATAAAATTTAATAACTATTTAATAACACAAAAAATTGTACTATCAGCAGTTTACATTAAGTTGCTACTGATATTTTCCAATCTGCAAAGGCACTGACTTGGGATTTAAGAGAACCTTAAGCTCCGTGATCAGTCCCCAGCCCAAGATTTACAGCTCATCTCAAACAACTCTGCCTAAAGCAAACACAGGAGCCGGGCTGCCACAATTCAGCCTGAGTTACTTCCCAGGGTCAGTAGGGCTTCTGCCCACCGGACACATTTATTCAAACATGCCCCTATATTTTACAAGCCCAATCAAGATGATACTAGCTCTGTGATATCAGGTCTGGCAAATAATGGTGGGGAACGATTCTCTGACTCCTCTTCTCTCCAATTTCGTTGACTGACTCTGCAGTACGTCAGGTGATTAGAGGCATCCATCTTGAAATTCCATTTTCTCTGGTATTAGTTGCATTTCTCTCTGTCTCTGAAAGCATGGCACACTATGCAAGGTATTGCCACTTACGCTTCAAGAGCCAAGGTGTTGTTCCAAGTTCTTACGTTTATACATTTTCACCTACACTTAACTGGGTTAAGCCTAATTTCCTTCATTTGTCTTTGACTGGAGTTTTTAATGGGTGCACCATACCTTTATTGCTGTTGCAGAGTCAGTGGAGGTTAATACAGGTTTAGTTGTATTAGTGTGTCTCCTCTCCTGGGAGTGTTTTTTGCAGATACTCTAAGAGAAACTGCCTCCAGAACACAATCATGAGCCAGCCATTACACACAAAAAAAGACATTATTTACCATTGCAGAAACTAGGGCTCTAACAGAGTTATTTCTGGAGGATAGAGTATTGATTTTGTAGTCTTAAAATGGCTAAAAAGATCTTTGATTTCTTCTTACTTCAAAACATATATGCAATAACGATGCCACTTCCACACATTTTGTTTCATTTTTAAATGTGGCTAGATAATGACATTCTGTAATAATATAAAGTCCAACAGTTGCAGATGATGCTGTTGACTATGGGAATCTTGATTAAACACACTCATAGCAATGCCAAATTATTTATGCCCCATTGAACTACGCATTTATTTTGCAATGTCAAATGATCCTGTTCACAATGTGAAATCACTGAACAACTCTGGCCCTGCATCAAAAGCATAACCTTGTCTAAAAGGGTAAAAACAATTCTGAACAACAATTAAAAAAAAAAAAAAGGATTAAACATTTTCCATGTGGGCTGCCAGAACAGTTCTTGTTAATGGATTCTAAAAATGTATTAAATAGTACTAATTTTAATATCTTGAAACATTAATATGCAGAACTATCACAATTTTAAAGAAGAGACTAAAAAGATTAGAAGAAAAACCAACTGCAGTTTCATTTATTGCACATTAACACTGTGCTGTCAACAGACAAGCATGCCTACGCACTGCATTAGTAGCGAACCTGCACTACTCGAAAGAACATGCAGGTGTTGTAGGAGCAGTGCTCCATTTAGCACGTCAGGAAAATAGGCCATTCGTGTCAGTCAGGAAAACTAGATGCATTTTCCAGTATTTATGGCTGACACAGGTATTGTCAAGCAGCCGTTTTCCAACCACCGTGAGAGTAGCGGCACATCTACGAGGTGTAATAAACAGCCAAATTTAAAAGCACTCATTACCTGCTGGGCTTATTAACAATTTGACGGTCATCATCTATGGACAATTCAGTGTAGTTCCTAGAATCGCTGTTTACAAAACAAGTACACCTCTGTGACAGAGAGACAACAAGATCAGGTGCAGTAACGCCCCGACAGACCAAAATCGCCTGATCTGAGGAAGGCTCCATATATCATGTACTTCAAACTTATTCTGTTGCCGCAAACATTATTCATCATAAAGGTCCATGTATACAAGCTTTTTCTGAGTGTTCTTGGATTAATGAAGAATTTTGTTGCCTTGGAAAATCACACATTTCGCCCCCTCAATTACTCACACTCTCACCTCCACAGAGCCTTAAAGAAATGAACTTTTGAGTTTGGTCGTCTGTGAAGCTTACCGAAGTACTACTTTGTGTAGTATGCTCACTTCCTCACCACCTTCCTTAGGCACTGAAGGTTGAAAAGAGGGATGATAGTGTGATGGAACAGTCTCTTTCTTTCCGTCTGTCTTGCTTGTTTGCATTCTGGCTATGGCACTCTCCATAGTAACCCTGGTGATGTGGAGAGCTCTCACAGAATTGCTATTTTTTCCTTCAGTATTCTGCATAGCACAACAAAGAGTTGCTTTTAACTGTGGAAAAATACCAAATTGGTGTTTAAAAAAAGTAATGTGGCATTTGCAATTAAAATGTCTACATAATATTCAAGGCCATGATATATGTTGCTTATAGCTCAATTGTATTATCTTTTAAAGTGGAGTGTAGTGAGAATGTTTTGTGTGCATGGCTGGAACATTTCATCATGGAGAGTTGCATCTAGGGAATCTACCCTTTTTGAAAATAAAGCAGCAATATTAATGCCTACATGTCAAACACACTAAGCTTCATAATTCACACATTTTAGGCAACTTCATCTTCAGAATCCCAAAATAATATGTAGGGTGAAGGACACCCATATCCGTATGTCAAAGGCTTAGTGTGCAAGGTACTGCTATATAAAATGTCAGCATACGTCAGAGTGCTTTAATGTGACTTTTGTAAATGTCAGCATGCCTCTGTCTTGCCTTAGTGATGCCCTTGCATTTTTCCGGTAATTATATGCTAATATTTTTCATCTCTTCTTATTTTCTTCAGGTAGAAGTGGAATAGGCTGATGATGGCATCATCTGTAGTATTAAATGAAATGAACAACCTTGCTTCTGCCTAGCTGAAACCACCGCTACCTGAAGTTTAATGGTGACCTTTTTACCTTTATCTGCCCAACCAGTAAAATTTCCTACACCACTTTCAATCTGAATTACGGGAGACCTGGCGACGGGACATCGCATCTGTTGACAGCACATCAGCCAGGGCCTAGGGAAGGCCCTCAAGTGAGGATTTGAGTGATCACCACAAATGGTTGATTATTTTTGAAGTGAAGTGCTTTTGCCACAAAATCTTTAAGGACCAACCACTTACTGGTGGGAACAGTGCCAATATGAAGGACATATCATTTGTGGATTATTTGCTAGTGGGTCTTGCAGTGACCACCTTGGTTCTTGCTGCAGAAGAGAGAGTCAGTTGTCCCAAACTTTGTGTATGTGAGATTAGGCCCTGGTTTTCCCCTAGCTCTGTCTATATGGAGGCTCCCACTGTTGACTGCAATGACCTTGGACTTTTTGACCTGCCCATGAGATTGCCATCTGATACACAAGTTGTTTTACTGCAGACCAACAACATTGCTAAGATTGAGCGTCCTTTGGATTACCTGCCAAACATCACTGAGATTGATCTCTCTCAAAACAACCTGTCATCAATAAGTGATGTCAATATTGGACACCTCCCTCAGCTCTTATCCCTACACATGGAGGAAAACTGGATATGTGCCCTACCAGACAACAGCCTTTCTCAACTGGCCAACCTTCAGGAGCTCTACCTAAATCATAATCTCATCTCCTTCATTTCTCCTGAGGCTTTTCGTGGCCTTCAGAGCTTGCTGAGACTTCACCTCAACTCCAACCGGCTTCAGAGTATAAAAAGTGAATGGTTTGAGCCCTTACCAAATTTGGAAATTCTAATGATAGGGGAAAATCCTGTTCTCTCTATTCAGGATATGAACTTCAAGCCTCTGAGAAATCTACGCAGCCTGGTTCTTACTAGAATGAACTTGTCAAAGATATCAGATGATTCACTTCTGGGCCTTGACAATCTGGAAAGCATCTCGTTTTATGATAATACATTCCCTAAGGTACCCCATGGTGCTCTTAGGCATCTGAAGAGCCTCAAGTTTTTAGATCTGAATAAGAACCCCATTGGACGAATTCAAAGGGGTGACTTTGTGGACATGCTCCATCTTAAGGAGCTAGGCATTAACAGCATGCCCGAGTTGGTATCCATTGATAGTTTTGCCCTCAACAACCTCCCAGAACTTACAAAAATCGAAGCCACCAACAACCCCAAACTTTCCTACATACATCCAAATGCTTTCTATAGGCTGCCGAGGCTGGAAACTTTAATGCTAAATGGCAATGCTTTAAGTGCCCTCCACAGGATCACAGTGGAGTCCCTCCCAAATCTCCGGGAGGTTAGCATGCACTCTAACCCTATCCGCTGTGACTGCGTTGTGCGGTGGATGAACATGAACAAGACAAACATTCGCTTCATGGAGCCTGATTCCCTGTTCTGTGTGGAGCCTCCAGAGTATGAAGGTCAGCATGTGCGGCAGGTTCACTTCAGAGAGATGATGGAGATCTGTCTGCCTCTCATCTCTTCAGAAAGCCTCCCCACACAAATCAGTGTGGAAAGTGGGAGATCTTTGTCTCTTCACTGCCGTGCCTTTGCTGAACCCGAGCCGGACATTTACTGGGTGACTCCGTCAGGGAGAAGGGTCATCCCAAATGCTGTTTCTGCGAGATTCTACATGCACCCCGAAGGCACACTTGATATTTATGATATCACTGAGAGCGAGGCTGGATTGTACACATGTGTGGCACACAATCTCGTCGGGGCAGACCTGAAATCTGTCTCAGTGGAGGTAAATGGATACTTCCCACAACCTGTCAATGACTCACTGAATGTCCACATCGAGACTGTACAGACCAACTCTGTGTTGATATCCTGGAATGCCTCTCATGGTAGCCTGGCACCAAACATTAAGTGGTATACAATACCCAAGACAAACCATCCAACAGTGGCATTCACAGCTAGGGTACCATCTGACGTGGCTGTATATAATCTCACACATCTCAGCCCTGCTACACAGTACAAAGTATGTGTTGACATTCACAGTATCCATCATAAACACGACACCAGGTGTGTCAATGTCCTAACTAAAGGATTAGAACAAGCCGCAAAGGACTCTGAGAAGTGGGACATGGTGCTGATTGCTGCTTTTGCTGTGCTTTTCATTGTGATCTTAGTAGCGTGCTTTCTGATTTGTGTTGTCATGAGGAACCACTGCATTTATGGAGGACTGAAGCGATACCCTTCCAAAATGGCTCTGATGTCTGAGACCAACCAGCAGTCTCCCTTTACAAGGCTCTGGATTTCTGGGAAAGGGTTGCCAGCTGCTGTTGAGGTGAAAGCCACAGTCATAAATGTGTTGGACAATGCATTTTAAGCTACAAATGCAGAGGACCACAAAAACTACAAGCAAATTGACAAGGCAAGAGCGGAGAACTTGCTGTTCCAACTTGCCATTTATCTTTTTGCCTTGAAACAGACATCAAATTCAAATAGAAGGGATGTCTAAAAATCTATAACTAGCTCTATAGCCCCTCATCACGAGCTGTCAGTTGTGGCAAGTGGCAATGGAACAGTGGTAACTAGCGAGAAGTAGAGACTTGCTGCTAAAACATGCAGTGTGATATTTCTAGGCCATTCACTGAAAACGGATAATATTAAGACATCAGGAAGGTGTTGTTTCTCATACCTGACTGTTAAATGTGTAAAGAGTAGTGGAACAGTCCTTGTGGTCCCAATGTGGTTGTCTGTGCTGTACGACAACCACATAGGCGTGTTAGAGACCCGACTGTTTCTTGAGAAGGAAATCTAGTAGAATAGAAGATTACGGTGATTATGATGTGAACTTTTGATGAAATATGTTGTTTTTCTATTTAAAAGCAGATCTGTCTTTTCATGCCTAAAATTGTTATATATTCTATCCAGAAATGTAACAGGTATCTTCTGTGCAGTAGCCAGGCAGTAAACAAGTGTGAATTACTTACAGTACAGTATGAAAGATACAACTTAAGTAACAAGACTACACATTTGCTGAATAAAACACAAATGTACATCTTAAGGAATCTATATGCATAAATATATATTATATTTGATTATATTACTATCAGGACTGGATGTTGTTGAATGCAGACACTTTAAAAGCATCTCTCAGAGATATGCAGAAGGTTGATCATGACAGGGTAAGTGCCTACTCCTGAATCTTAGACCAGAAAAAAAAGGAAATAAAAAAACACTTTTGAATGTTACTTCTAATGGTTTGCTGAGAGATCCCTGGAGAACAGAGCCATGATTCCAGCCTCACATGCAAATTTGTGCAAATACTATAGGAGTATTTTTAACATAAACATGGTTTAAAAGCATTGCGTCCTTGCTTTGAGTGTGAAAAAGCCATTTTTATATTGACTGTGCTGTCTGTTCTACCCTAAGCACATTAGTCAATGAGACCAATGTGCTTAAGGTAATGTAAAAACAAAAAATGTCATAACTAAATAAATGTCAGCGTTTTTTTTTCTTCTCATGTTGGAATCAGTATGTTTACTGATCTAAGTTCTGGGAAAAAAAGCCTTACCATGATTAACATACATGTCTTGAAGGAATAGTTCATCCATGTTGTCATGTTTTTCCAAGCCCATGTGACTTTCTTCTACAGAACACAAAAGAAGGTTAGCATAATCTCCAAGGTGCTCTTATCTGTACAAAAAAAGAAAGTAAATAGGAATAGACAATGTAGAGCCTACAAAAACAAATCACATGTGGCAGTGCAAATAAGCAATACACTCTACAAATGACAAAAAAGAAAAAGCCCATAAACAAATTGTTGTTTATAAAACAGAAGCTTAGACATTCTGCTAAACTTCTTGTGTTTCATAAAAAGTACGTCAAATGTGACTGATACAACAAATTACAAGATAAGTAATTTTCTGGAGAACTATTCTTCCAGTGGCATAAAGGGGGACTGTCTAGTTCAAGTCTAAGATAACCAAATCAGCCGCAAAGTATCACATTGTATTTGCTCCATTTAAGACCCAGTACAGACTCACAAACCAAAAAATTACAAACATGATGAATGCTCGTCAGCCACTGACTGACATGGAGGATTTGTCAGACAGGCGTGCTCGTACATCAGCAAGGCTTTCAGCAGTGCAGACAGGCCTTTTAGAGGCCGGCTATCAGTCAAACACAAGGAGAGCTAAATTATAGCTCAAACTCTATGCTGGCACTGTTCAGGCAGGCTGAAGTCCGCAAGCATTTGCCCTCCCTTTTCAGTCATATTGTAGGTTGAGGTGCTTCTGCAGCTACAGACAAGGTCACCATGTACCTGTACTGCATCAAAAGAAAAATGGCATAGTAGCAGAAGTATGGCAAACTAGATAAGCCTGCAACAGATAGAAAGCATTGGTAAGTAAAAACTCAACGACTAATTATGCATGATACATACAGTGGAAGCCATATTATAGCTGTTTTAAACCTGATATATCCTGAATAAATGGAATCAGCAAGAGGTCACAAATAAATTCTTAAAGAGGACAAAACCAAATTAAATGACGAGTCTTTAAATATTAAAATAATTTAATAATTTCCCAGCACCTCACAAACATAAAAGAACTCCAACGCCATCTAACATGATATTACAGCTCATCTTTCTGAAATTTAAACTATTTCAAGATGAATAAGTTTTATTAAGAAAGGAGTAGGAGAGATTTTAAAAGCTTTAGGGGTCTAACAATGATATCTTCTCTATTTCACTAAACAGATTTTTGTTCAAGCTACCTACACTGTATAAGACAAATTCAATTCCATAATGCCTGAAAACATGTTTAATATAGCAGGAAAATTCTAAAAACTGTCTTTTTTTCACTCACTAAGAAGAAATTAAACATCCCATAGTCCTGTTTGTTTACGAGCCAAACCCAGCTGGACCTCTGAGTTATTGCCCTATTAAAAACTACGTATTTGTACTTGGGCCTTTCCTGCTACAGGCCACCGCTGCAATAAAAAGCAAAATGACAACAATCACTTATATTTCTTTCACAAGCACTCAGGGATTTGGATAATTATAGCACTTATAATCTCTGTGAGCTCACCCTGATGTGATCTGGCCTGCAAAATGTGGCTGTGCCACAACCCCCATAAAAATAAATATAAAACAATGTGCGATACAGTGCTAACTTGTTCTCTGTAATCATGGAGAGGCAAAATAAAAATGTCAACACAATTATACTACACTGTTCATACTGAAATATCTTGTATTTACAGTAAAATATATATATTATATTATATATATTTAAAATATTTGCCTTGTAGGCAATCTTGCATTTAACCAGACGGTATTACATTTTGAGTGGTGACTATACTGAATCCTTTTCCTGAAGAGACAAAATGTCAAGAAAAATATGTTTCTTGCCCATCAGAGCACTACAGCCCCCAGATGCATTTGTCATGAGGCTAACAAAATGTTTTACTCACAGATAAGCAATCATGAAAAACACTAGTTCTACACCGTAAAATGCTAACAAATGCAATCCTAATATTTTCAAGTGCCATTTACCTTTTCAGTAATTTTGACAAGCTTTCAAGTTTCCCCTCAATGACATTTCTAATACCAAAAACAGTCAGTCCTGTTATGGCTCATTAACAGTCCTCTAATTCTAAGACTTCGGAGTGAAAATGAGGACAACATCAGATTCCTTAGGGAGCCTTTTAGCCAATTGGCACTCAGATGCATGGATCATTGCTTTCCTGATCATTGATCGATTGCTTTGCCTTTTAGCCCGTGTCTTTGTGAAAAAGAATTTGACCAAGGCAGCTGAGAAGCCCAATCAATGAATGGGCTAATGAGCTATTCACACTCATGTCTGCACCCAAAGAGATGGACAATAAAAGATTCCTCATATGTCTAGCTGGACAGAAAAAGGGTCACGGCCAGTGTCAGAAATTCAATTCTTTATTAAGGAATGATATTGGTCCCCATTGAATTGATTTTCAGGGACACTATTTACTTTCATGAGGGCAATTTTTAAAATGAAAATAGCATGCCAGACATTTATGCCAAAAACTTGTACAGAATTAATTGAAATGTCACTACTACTGTGTCTGAAAATGCATAACCAGGGGCCAGATGCATAAACTTAGCCTCCATGTTAAGACAGTGGCTTAATAGCTAGTCTGACCAACTAGCAGTTAGCCAAAAGTAATCTGTTTTATTTTTTGGATTCAATTTAGCCTAATCTACATTTTTATGTAACTCAATTAAAAAAGCTATAAACAGTCTTGAAGAAACATTTAGCTGACTAACTTTTAAGACTAGTCTTAACCTTATGCAACTGGCCCCAGAAATAGGCTTGTATAATAATCCCCTGTGTGTTTTTGTCACTTCCAAGTTATGCCACCTTCTTCTACATTCTTCTCCAATACTTGGAGTGAACAGAAGTAAATGGAGATGACCCAATTTAGTCCAATACTGTCTAGGATTACATAATGGTAACGGCATATTAAGGAAGACTGTGGATGGGACCCTTGTGATTTTAAAATGTATACACAGCAAATATCCACAGTATTGCATTTTTCAAACTGACGATACAGAGAGCAGCTTTTAAGGCAGCGTTGCCAGGCAACACCAACGAAAATGGCCACCAGTGTAAAACAATTTTGCCAATACTGAGGCTTTTACCATTTATGCCTGATGCTGAACGTGTTGCATGTGACCCAGGATCATTCAAAGTACTGACCCCTGAATCAAAGGACAAACCATTGAGGTAAAAAAAACCTGGATACAGCTGGCTATTAAATTCAATACTGAAATCTTTGCTCATTGAGAATTTGAGCCAGTCATGTTGTAAATGATATACGACTAATCGCTTTACAGCTGCAGGAAAATACATCCGGATGGCACCACAAGAACAAGTATATCTACCAGCTAGGGCTAAGTGACCCACAGCAGACCCAGGGGAGACCCATGAGAGATGACTTTTCCCAGGGGGGAGAAAGCTCTCCATTTAAACTCACGTGTATTGGAGACTGTATTTATACACTGCATAAAAATAACCAATACACTGGATTAAAAAACACCAGCTATCTTCCTGTTTTATATGTTCAATGCAGCAAAACCAAAACCCTTGTACTAGCCCCTGAGAGACACATACAGTATCCCTGTCCGGGAATCGCTGAATTACATTATAACCTGGTTATCAGCGATATTAAGAATAAATCAAGTGTTAAGGGTTTGTGATCCCTAAAATTACTATAGTGGTATGAAATTCCCACAGTCCGTAAAGACCACAATGTTGATGGTCATGATAAAGTCACAAAAAGTTAGAAATTAGAAGTAGAAGCCACAGCTGATCGGAAAAGACAGTTTCTAACCATTTTGAGAAAACCCCTTAATTCATCTATTTGAATTTTACATTTTTAGTAATTTTTTTGCCGTTGCCATATAATGAGAAAGGTCATTGTTAAAATATTCCATATGATATCCTTATTAACTTTCTAGGCCTTAAACGTGGTAGTTTAACTGTTTTAACTAATATACATTGCTGTGTATGAAGGGTCAGAAGGCTCTCAGATTTCATCAAAAATATCTTAATTTGTTAAAATGTTACAAAGATGAACAGTGGAACAAGGTCTTTCATCTTTTTTAATTTTGAGGTGAACTATCCCTTTAATACATGAATACAAGGTGTGACAGCATCAGAGCTGCCTTTTATTTCCATCTCTAAAACTTTCAAGCTTGTGCATTGAGACCTTATGCATTCCATATAGCCCTGCTCCTTGTGACACACCAGAAGATTAAAAATGCCATATTCCCTCAGTTCATTACACGCTTCCTTGAGAACTACAATAACAATTGCCTGCGCTGCAGAAAAAAAAAACTATTTGATGTTCATTATCCTTTCTGTTGATTTCTCCCTTACTCTTCTTCCCTCTCTCACTGCCTTTCAAGCTGCTTCCATTCATCCCAGATAAAAATGAATCCCCCAAATTATAGCAGATCACTGCAAAAAATGAACTGCAATTTCACATTGATGATAATTGCATTCAACATTAATTATCTATTTAGATTATTTTGCAATTCTGATGAGTCGTGCTGGTAGTTAGCAGCTCTATCTGGTGACAGTCCATGCCACGTGCTGGTCTACGATTGCGAAATGATCAGTCGGTTCCATAAAGTCAATCTACAAGACACCTGAAATTCATGCACAGACAATTCTGAAATTCAGTCTTGTAATTAGCTGCCAAACAAATTCTATTAAAGCACCTATTCATCATAATTATTTGACCTTCCAAAACAGCCCTATTAGGTGAAATAACCAGTACTTCAAGATTCAGGATTCACAGTCGTTTGCCAATCTCAATTACACTGAGGGAGAAGCATGTTGTCTACCAGGCTCTTCGCCTCTGGAAGAACATTGGTGTTAACGAGACTTGACCAGCTTTCTCTGAAGTCTTTCAGGCCATTAGCGAGAGCCAGAGCGAGCCCGGTTCATCACACATGGATCCTGGTGCTTAAGCCAATGCTGTCATTAACATCAGACCTGAGCTGTCTGCTTTCTAGCCTTTGCAGGAGCATGTTAATATATGCCATCTCACAGTTAGCCACTAAGCTGGTAGAAGTGTCTCCAACCCAACCTTCAGCGTGGGTTAACTGGATGGAAGTGAGACGTGCTGGGCAACTGGAGTGCGTTTGAGTGTATCCATGCAGCTAATGAGGGGAATCAATCAGGAACACGGCCGTCTCTAAAGCCAAAGCCTCCCACTCCAGGGAGACACTGTCAGGAGCTGCTGTTCTCGGATCTGCCTTGTTCGAACTGACTGCTACAGAAACGAAAGACATCGCCACAGGGTTATTTTTCAAAATGAGCGCAAACCACATTATATCTCAACATCCGCCAACAGAAATACATCATATCGACACAATCTCTGAAACAATCTCTTTGTCACGTACTGGTACAGCTCCACGTCTTATAAAACACCCCATTTTAAAAGTACATGGCCTACTTTTTCTACTTTTCTACTCAGGCATGTTCTGTAATGCTGATGCAATAACTAGCATCAGATCTATGACTTGCCACCAGAGTTCAAGTCACAAAGATGCACATGCTTTGAATACCACGACACAGCAGTAAGCCGCAAGCCAATGGAGCGCTGATGGACTTCAAAACCAATCTCGGCGATCTGGAGTGATGTCACTAGACACTGTGCTTTCTCAGCAGAACAAAGCCAGCACCGTATTTATGTGGCCCTTTATGTGAGCCATGCAGAAATACTGATGGCCGGGAGTGGAAATTAGCTCCGTCGTCAGAACAGAAGGCTGCCAACGACAGGCAAAGTTCACAAAAGCACATCAAGCAAGCAAACAAAAAACAGAAATAGACAATGACAGAAAAACAAAACATTTTAAGTCAAACATCAAATCAGTTTTGTCCACAAATGCTGAAAGAAATTAGTAAAAATATTCCTGAATACCTTTACAGAATGCACTATAGGGGTACAATGGTGCAGTAATGATATCAATATCATGGTACTTTGGAGGAAAAGTAAAAAAAAAATAAAGTACTTCCAGATTACTATGTCAAATCATAGTTGATATATTGATACTGTCTCAGGTGCATTTTTTTTCCAAGGACTTCATAAACATGTACGCATAATAATTAACCAAATTACCATAGCATGCTCACTGTATTACTATCATAGTGCTTGTAAACACATGTAACAAAGAATCATAAAGAGTCTTGTTAAGCTAAAGTTTAGACAATTAAATTACCCTGTATTCGACAGGTCTATGAAACATCTGACATCTTCAAATCAGAATCAACTACCTTGTGACTGGAAAACAGCAAGGCAATGCAAACTGCAAACAATAGCGTTTGATCAGGCAGTACACATGGAGACTTTAACTGGCCATCAGCTTCAGTCATCTTCAGCTACTGCAGACATTTTCATTTGCACACTTCAGTTGACAGCATAAAATACCTTTTCTTGTTTTCCCTACACCATGTGGCAGTAATACCATCTTCGTTGTGATCTAAATGGCAAACAAGGGCATGATTTCTGGTCTGGTCAGGTCTTTCTGACATGTATGCATGGACAAATGAATGTAGGCATACAACCTGATTCCTTCTAAATTCTCACTCATGGCTCTGCATACCTTTTATTTGTATCATAATAAAGCAACACACATTTTCTCAATACCCTGCTCTGTGGGGTAAATCGTGAGAGATTCAAGAGAATGACTGATTAAACAAATTAGGATGATGAGGACACAGACTATCCTCTCTGCACACAGTGACCTTGGTTACTTAATGATGCTTCGCAGAAGCCAAATGAACTTGAGTGTAAACCTATTACAGCTCTAACCTTAGACCCTTCGTGAGGCTGTGATAATCCTCCCAGTGCACCGAACATGAGGATTTTGAAAGAATATCAACCCTGTCCTGCAGCAATGGCAGCTAATCAATCGAAATCTTATTTTGAACAAGCACTACATTATTTTTCTTCCCTAAGGGAATTATTTGCGAGGCTAGCCGTTAGCAAAACAACCCGACGCTGCTGCTGCTTTGTAGCTAAACAGAACTGAACAAGGTAGTGAGGGTATTCAGAATTGAATTGAGCTATATTTCATGCAATATGTCATGCTAAATTAGCCCTGTAATCAATAGCCATGCTAGATAATTATACATCCCGGCATGGACCATGTAAGTAATTTAGCGACCCATTACTTAATTCAGTGCAAAAATAACTCAATATCTAGATCCTAGAGCAAGCATCTTGTAGAGAATAGCTGTATTTTTGCAATAACCATGAAAACATTGAATAAAAAGCTGTGCTAATGCTTATGATCCCTATCTGCCATCAGCTTAGATGGATCCTGACCTCTACCAACAGCATATCACACCCTAAACAAGTGAAGCGACAATTCTCCATTTCGCTGTTGATTGGCTGCAATGATGGGCATCTCAGTGGGCCAATCGAACGGTGCCAGAACCAGGGCAGTCCAGCACTGGCAGATGGACAAATGAGTGGTCAGGTGCCTTCAGTAGGCTCTTTGAGTGATGATGATGATGAGCCTGTGTTTGGCAGGTCACTCGCACAGATGGTGAGAGCCTCGCCTTCCCGCTGCTTCCCAGTCGGCTTTACTTTTTCATTCGACGCCTGACATCAGTATCATGTCTAAGCGAATCGGCTGTTCATGTGGAAGAAGTCGTCGGAGTAGCTTAGAGAAACAACGCTTGTACACACCTGCTCCCCATGGAGAGAGAGCTAAGTTTAGGCGGAAACAGTGATGTAGCAAACTTCTTAGCTAACAAAACATGCAAAAACCCGGCATATCTTACCAGCTTGCATCATGTCGCACAGCATGTCCTCTAAAAGAAACAGAATGTTCATTATAAAATTCACTTATTGACTACGTGCTGGAAACAGCGACAGCATTCACTTATACACACATAAACAACCTCTTTATGCCCTTCTTTCCTAAACTGGAGTTCAAGTCGACAGATGACTAAATGACATTATTCTCTGCTGAATAGATGCTCCATCTTGCTCGCATAACGACAGAGGAGCGCGGTCATTGTGCGCATCTTTGGTATGCATCAAATACAGTTCGGTGGGAATGGAGCTGGCTATGACTGGAATAGCAAATGACCTTTGTTGTATTGATTCTGGCGTGGGCTACACAAGGCTGTCAGGCCATCTCAGAAGCGCTAGGGCCCTTTAGGAAACCGAATGAAGCTGTGAGCCGCTAACTGAACACTCTGCACCATAGAGTTTTGTTGGGAACAGCTTTTAAAGGTGCAATAAAGACTTTTATGCGCATTTTTACTGCATCAATTAAGCTTACGGTCCCTGCCCAACGCTCTATATTGCCATGTTAAACAGAATTATAAATTTATCCTCCACTATGCAAATGTTGAACCTTGAATTGATGGTCTCCAGGAAATGGATGACATTAGTTATTCTATAAAGTTTGGGAGAAGTTCATCTGTGAAATCAAAAGAGAAAACTGATGAATATTAATATTTAGCTTTCTGGAGCTGATTTTTAATATTGGTAGAGAAAGGATTTTGTTAGCAGGATTTCCAAGGTCATGGAAAACCTGGAAATTTTATGAACTCAAAATTATGACTCAATGAGTAAAATATTTAAAAATCACTGAAAATTTTAAAGTGAGTTTTTTTATACTTGGCTACACAATTTAAATTGCTGGAAATTGCTCTTAGTGAATGTTGTTTACTAAATTCTTATAGAGTTATCCCACATGGTTGGAAAACTAGTATGAGATTTCTAAGACACTGTGAAGACATGCTGGTCATGGCATATTTGGGCAAGACTGAAAATGTAATGCACACAAATTTAAACACAGATTCATCTAGCCACACTAGATTCATTTCATGCTTTTTCACGTTTCCAAAATGTCAGAGCCTAATTTTTGATGCAGTGCAAGTACACAATGTAAAATATCTTCTATGGTTTTTTTCTGTTCAGCCTCCGTTGAAAAGCAAAGCAAATGTTTGAAGATAATCTGCTGAGCAAGTTATTGTAGATCTCATAAACACGTTTACAGCTAGCTAACACATCTAGTTTAATGGCACAGACATTTGAAGGTAACGTTCACCCCCCTTGAGTACAATCAAATCAATGCTTTGCACAAAGAGTAACCCTGTGGTTTCATTTAACAAAAGATAACAAAAGTAGAGGTTATAATTAAAACCGAAGTGGAAGCAGTGCTTGGAGCAGATGGCTTGTTTTGGTAGATCTTAAAGTGGACCATAGGCAGAAAATAAATTAGAACGGAAACGTCAGAACAAGGCTAATCACTCTGTTGTTTACCAAACTTTGAGACCACACTTGGATCAAAAAGAATGGCAAACACAGAGAAATCAGCAAATTAAACCTCTGTCTCAACGCAGCTGTCTTCTATTGTGAATATAATATTGATCTTTTGACCGACAGTGCAAAAGACTAGCTTGAAGCTTTAAACACCACCTCCATTTTCAGTTGAGTCAAGACTTGTGATTCCACCACAAACAAATCCAATAAGGTTCAACCCATTTATACACTAGCAGTCCTACAAAATCAATGTGGTTTGGGATACAGCAAGAGTGTGGAGAAACCCTACAAGGATCAATAGCACAATAACACACCTGGAAAGAGCCCAAGAGTGACACAAAAGAAACATCTGAACTCCAGCTTGTTTATGCCGTCCAAAGAGATCTGCTGTCAAAAACCTGTATGCCGATTACAAAGAAAAACTGCGGGGAACAGCAAGGAACAAACGGTACACGTGAAAGCAATGGTAAACACATCATCTGCTTGAAAGACAAAAAGGGCGCACGTCAGTCCTGGGTGTAGCGGTTTATTTACATCCCTGCAAACACAAAACACAATAATTCAAGGTGGACTCTTCACAGCTTGCATGCATGAATTATTTGCAATTCATAAATTAAAGATTTGCATCTTTGTCGCTCCTCGTCTTGGCCAAGGTCCCGGTATTATTCAACAGAGAGGTGTTGAAGAAACAGTGGGTGTGGGTCATGATATAGTTTGGGTGCACGCGTGACAGAAAACAGCAGGTAAGCACAAATAAAACAGTTTGATAAAAACATAAACATGTCTCGGCATGACCTAATAATTCAAAGAGAAATGCAACAGAACCCATCCTTTGAAAGTCAGAAGAAACCCATCTGAAATTCTTTTTCTTCTACTCTCCGAGCGTAAAAGTTTCGGAGGCAAAAAAATCCCTTATTTATGAATGCAAATATATTTTTTGGGGGTGCCCTGTGCTGGGCGTGCAACCCGCTAATATTTGTTCATAATCTTCTTTGCTTCTGTACAAACAAGCTGCCTCAACAAAGCGAACCGTATTGATCTTCCTGCTTTCTTTTCAATCCCTTGCTCCCACGAGCCTTCAAAAGAGTGCATGTTGTTCCATGCGGTGCTAATGAATGGGGTACACCTGCGTGTTCCACCGTCCCAAGTCTCTTCGTACCCCGCGTGTTCCTTCAGGCTGAGAATGTATCGCGCTTATCTTCCCCAGGCACTCGTCGTCACGTAGGGACGAACCTTTCATCCGTCTTCTCACCCTGGCAACGCGACCAAGTGCGTCAACAACCAAGACCTTGAGTCTCTAACGGTCCTCTCTCTTATAATCATCTTGTTATTCTTTATCGTCACTTACAGATGATACGGATGGTGAAGTTTGGCCTTCGAAGATATCAGAAACATAGTTACGTCAAACTGAGAGGGCTTACCTCCCATAAGCGCAAGCCAGATACAACTTTCATTACTTCTCTCTTTTCATCATGTGAGACTATAGGCAGGGAATCAAAATGGCTAAAGAAGCTGATCAAAGGCAAAACCTATCAAAAAACATTTATTTCTGTTCACAGAAACTCATCATATTCACCACACATTATACCGATGCAAAAGATCCATGTGTTCTACAGCTCATGTCGTTTAAAACCCTTAAGCAAAATGGCTGCCACGCAGTTTCATATCTCAGAATCAATCCGACAGCAATGTCTGAGTAACGCTACCCTCGGTCGAAGTACAAGCACATCATCCAGGTCTGATTTGGCCCTCAGGCATTGCAAGATGATCTGCCTTCCACATCAGAGCGAAACACATTTAGTTTTTCATCTCCATTCATCTGTATGCAGAAGCACGTGGTCAGCGCACATTGGTATAATTCATTGAGTCAAACTAAAAATCAAGCCAATTCCACTTGTATCAGGCCTTTGTTTTTAAACACAAAATTTCAATTCCAGAGTCGGGAGTCAACATTTAATCAGTATAGAAGCTGGACGGAGTGCATTTATTAATATTCAAATTCACAATGCATCTGGTTAATACATTGCCGTAATTGCACAGACCAGACAAACTGTCGTTCAAACATACAAACCATTATCTGTGCAAATCACAGATGCTTCAGACAACCTCGCCTGTCTAAAATGCACAACACTCACGCAGTTGTGAACAGAGAAATTAAACCAACAAGGAAATTGCTATTGATCCATATTCTCTGAAACTCTGCCACATTATGCTTATGATATGTAGCCTTCGGTTGTCAATAATGCATTCATGTGGAGATAAAATATGTGGCTGTTAAAATTCAGCAGTGTGCCCTGTCAAGCACTTTAGCCTCTTAACAAAACTAATGTGAGACAGAAAAGACATTGAGGAAGAAAGAGCCAAATCTGCATTATTATACGCTGCCAGCAGCCACTGCTGGGCTCTGTCTGGGTTATAAGCAGATCTCCCAGTCAATTACGGGTGATACAGAATGACAGAAGCACATTTCTCCATATGGCTATCATAGCATGACTGTACACATCATCCCTCTGTCGCACTCTGATTTACGTTAGCATGTGTTTACCTAGAGTAAATCTCACGAACAAATGACAGAGTCATTGTTCAATGAGAGAATAAGAGAGAAAAGAAATAAAGAAAAATTATATTATTAATTGACAAAAAATATACTGTGAATAAAGGGGAAAAATGTATGTAGTACAGTAAAATGTGCATACATTTGCACAGGCAAAATTCAGTATGACAAACACTACCATGTATATACTTAGAATTCAGCCTGGTTTCATAAAAGTGCATATAAATAGTACGCCAAATAAAAAATCATTTGATTTATACATCTATTTGAGATCCTAGTTCAACTCTGTGTTTATTTTTTATGTAACCATATATGTAAATTCATCAACGCCTACATTTTATCTCTAATCCATGACTGATGTGCATGAGAGCTTCCTATGAGGCAGTGAGGGAGAGATGACACAGATACTAGAGCAGGTCACAGGGGCCGATGAAGCTCAGCTGTGGGAAGCACCGGGCTCATGTGAAGACTCTGGCATAATGGAGAGCCATCCAGATCAAAGGTGACAGGACTCAGCCGTAAGAGCGGAGGGGGGCTGTATAGCCGTCCTCAAAATAAAGCACTTCCTCTGAGTAACAGGAGGTCAGATCTGTCTAAATACTGCGCTGAACACATGCAATCACAAACAAGCTTAAACATTCAGGTGAATGCAGGTTAGAGGTTATATCTATATCTATATCTATATATCTATATCTATATATCTATATATATATATATATATATATATTTCTTCAAATTCAATCTTTAGGACCATTTAAACCAATAAAATTTTAAAATATTATCTGTATACTACTGTTGACATTTTAACTCTTAATAAACATTAACAGATTCTGTAACACTTCTATTGCTCATGGATATTAATTAGGCAACATCACTGAAGACTACATATCAATGTAGTGCATGCTAATTAATATTCATTAGGTTCAGTATTTGCCATAGAGGGATGTCACTACCTAAATATCTTCCCCCTTTCCTCTCGAAAACATCCAGCAGCGTTTACTGTCTTTGAAAACCCTCCTAAAGTCATGTTTTTGCAATTTACCGTTATCTACATAAAAAATCATCCTTTATAAGCAAAAGAACATTTTGTGAAAATGTAACGTTGATATCTGTAATATTGACTGAGTACGGTCATATACTAAAAATAATGGTTAAAAAATCAACCTTTGAAGCTTGTTATCTCAAAATCTGATTTTGAGACTTTAGGAGGGTTTTCATAGTCAGGGTCACATACATTCATGTATTATGTCCATACTAATAACAAGGCCATTTATGATGTCATTAAGGAAAGAGAGCATGGAAAAATGGACATTTTACCTCTAATGTTGTTTTTCATAAAGTAATGCTTTACACACTGAACTCACAGGAACAACTCCAGAACACCTAAAAAAAAAAATTTAATAAACATTTCAAGATTTCATGTTTTAATTAATTAATTAATCAATTTTTGTCAATAATACAAATACAGATAAGTATAAAGTATCAAATATAGTATAAAATAAGAGTATAAAATATAAAGTATCAAATAAGATAAATATATATATTTATAATAATAATAATTTGGGTGTAATACTCAAATTCTAATCACCAAAAAAAAATTAGCAATACATAATTGAAAAGGAACCAGCAATTTCTTAATTTCACTTCCACACCCATTTATCTGAATAAACTGTGCCACGTGCGAAGTGTACTGAATGCATTAAAGTCTAAGGAGTCTCATTACACTTAAAGAATGCTTACAGGTCACATTCAGCTCATGTCTCTAAGTCAGGCGCCTGAATGCCTGTCCTCCACGTTTGTATTAGAAATTACCACATTATGTAATTTTATGCTCCATAATCAACTCCTCAGGGAGGGTTTTATTCGTGGCATTGGCTTCTTTTTCTTTCCCAATACTTCCCTCTCTTTTCCACTCTTCACTGTCCTGCCGTGGAGGAGGATGAAACTGCGGGAGAGGTCTGTAGTAATTTGATTCTGTCCAGTTTTGATCACTGATTGCTGAGAGATTTTACCATTCTTTCTTTCTGTTTGTCAGATACTGAGTCTTTCTGCCAGGAGACGGTTTCATTTCTCAGAAAATAATTTCACAGTTGTCTCACAAATCAAAGGGCCTCTTCTATCCATTCGGGGAAATCACTCTCGGAGGACAGGTGATTTTACATCTTCCTGTTCCTAGATTGGAAAATAAAACCTTGTGAGATTGGTAACATCACTGGACATCTTGGATCTAGACTGAAATTTAACGGTTGGTTGCAGTTTAGTGCAGACATAAACAAAAATTCTGTAATGTTTTCTTGTGCTATAACATAGTGAATATCATCACAAGTTTGTACATTTAATTCATTTCAGTTTCAAATTAAACAAAACTCTTATGTAACTCTTCAAGTCATTGTAAAAATCTAAATAAAATTATATGTTTAACAATGACCCTACACTAGACAAAAATAAATAATACTACGGACAATTATTATTAATAATAAATATAGCATTTTTAATAATAAAAAGACAGCATTTTCTTAGTTCCATGTTCCAGTCCTAGCACCATCAGGTCTCTCAGCAGATGATAACTGAGCTAAACCAGATTTCAAAAGAGTCCTAGGATAAACAATCCCGAGGCTGAACAAAATGCACGGCGTCTAAACCGATCACACCCTTGAACATTTCAATTCATTCATCTCCCATACAAAGCAAATTGTACTGAATGAATAATGTAAAGCATGTGTAACTGCCGGCGCAGGTAACAAGTACGGGCAAAGCCTTGTGTCCTGCCAGCCTGAATTATCGTCATGTGGGTCATTGTTCTCTGATGAATCTAGCGCTGTTGTCAGAGTGAAGAAGAGATCCACACTCTTGGACGCTTATGTGTGTGTGTGAATATTTGATGTGAGGTTGATCTCGGGTTGGGGCTGACTGGTTTGTATTCTGCTGCCGGGGCAGAGCTTCTTCGCTCATTCTAGTGGGGGACAAGGGGGTAGCGAAATGCTGGCAAAATTGCCTAATGAGGCATGAAGGCAGGGCGGACTCCTGCAGAGCAATTACCCATCCCCAGGTAGCAACAGCTGCAAGCTGACTTAATGGAGTTGGTGATCCAGTGGCTGAATTATGATGACAGAGTGATTACCATAGCTGTGCCGGCCCTCTGTCCACTTTAGGGGCCTCAGGACTCTGGAGGGGAAAAAAAATTAGGACGGAAAATAAAAAGTAAATATAAATGATACTTGCTGCTTCCCTGAGGTGTTTTTGCATTCGCCAGTGAAAGGACTAAATATGCTGCATTTGTGCTATGGCCAAAGAGTATCAGGTAGTGGACATCCTTTACGCCTCATGGTGTGCTTGACGAGTTAGGGATGATTTTAGCCCCTCTGTCTTTCATCTCAGGCCCTGTGATTATGTGATCTCTTGAAGTTTGCTGAATACAACAGCAAGATAATTATCATTATTGGTTATTTTGCACCTAATCCTTTCATTACTTGTCATTAAACAACTTTAATGATGATAATACGTTTCTTACATGAAGTATAATCCTTCGCTGTAGTCAGTTTTGGAACTCCCGAAAGACCTATAATCATGTTTAGTATAGAGCTCTGACACAAATCTCTCATGTTAATGCTCTTCATTTTAGTAAAATGACTAAATACAATATAGACAGACAGACAGACAGATAGACAAATTGACAGATAATTTAAGTAAATGTATCCTAACTGAATAAAAGTATGGTAACACTTTAGATAAATTTAGGTGCCGGGTAAGATTAAGGAATCTACAATATGGCCATGCATTAATGTCTGCTTATAAGTTTAAATGAGAAGTCAATACGGTACTTGCTAATTAGCAACTAGTCAATAATAAATAATGTCACCATCTAAAGTGCTACCACAAATTAATAAAAAAACAAAAAAAAAAACAATATTGCCTCCAGTCCTTTGAACAGCAGTAACTGAAGTGTTGCATGTTTAAACCCCATAAGGTTTTTAAGGTTTTAACTACTACTAATTTACCCTTCAGCACAATTTTCCACGGGGACTGACCATGTAATCTCCTTCGCAATGCTTTGTGGCACCTGTATGAAAGTTGCAGAAACGATTTCCCCCAGGCCTAGTCCAGTCCAGAGAAAGCAGCAACCACTGGACTAGTCAGGACCATGTGCTCCAGTGCATTTGTAAAAGCATTTGACCTTCCACTGCCCCGTACTTGTAAAACTGCCAACCTTCATTTAGTATCAGACTAACCCTCCAAAGCCAGCCTACACAAGTCACATTCAGAAACATTAAAACAAAGCCATTTCTACATCGGCTCTACCAGTGAGCTGATTATCAAGTGGAGCCAATGTCTAAAACATGTTAGACAGAAATGAACAACAGTACCCTTCAGTTTTCTCCCAATGCTGTCATGTAAATGAAACACTTTACTTGACTGTCACTGTTCTGAAATTTATATGCAATATCATCTCTGCCAGTATCCCTATAGATGTGTATAGGAGAAATCAATACCAGCACACCTCCTCCACTTGAGGAGAGATGTATTCCTCCATTTACAGGGTTGAGAGGTTACTCAAATGAGCAAAGAAAATTACATGGCCTTAGAGTGAAAGGCTACTACCAAATACAGGCTCAAAATAGCATGAAAATAAAGAAATGGAATCCCAGAGCGTTTTCACACTGCCCACATTTTCCACCAAACTCCCGCAGACTCGAAAATCTAAATCACCATGCGGAGAACCAGCTGGGAGAAAGAGTTTCTATTTCCAGTCTCCACAGAGGCACCGAGGCTGAGGTAGAGTCCGCTCACGCTTGCACAGACGGCAAGATCTCCGTGTCGCGCTGACCAAGATGCTACGGTTAGGCCTTCCTGATAGGATTTTAAAGCTCTTAAAGCACTGTTATGATAAAATGGATCAAATCCTGTTTAAGAAAATAGGTCAGAGATCTGCTTTTGCAAACTGTAATAACTACGGGGCAGGTGGGAAAATTGGCAATGCTGAATAAATCATATCTCGCAGGTATACGCGGGTCCCGCAGGGAGAAATCAGCCTCGGGTATCTGAAGATTTGCGCGCTTGGCGAGGCTTCAAATAAGATTTCCGACCTAAAGCTTCACCTCTATGCCGCAAATGGTCCTTGGAGGTTGATTCTGAGCGCGAGCGAGATGCATGACCTCCGAAACCTCGCTCTTTAAATCAAAGGTGCTAACGTGAACGTGGCGCCATGTGGGGAGGTGCGTTAATTACAGTGTTAATGCAAAGAACACTAGAAAGGGGTGGATGGTATAAAGGAGGCGATAACTCTGGATATAAAGCTGTCATCTGCACTGTAAAGGCTGACCGTGTGTCCTTGGAGCCCACAGCAAGTGTTTGTGTGCAAGAAAAGACTCTTGTGTTGCCCCACGGGAGGTTGAAGGGTAAAAGAAAGCCTCTCAGATCACAGCGCTAGAAGAGATCTGCGTTGCCAGGAATGGAGGTTAAATAGATTTATGGAGGAAATTGCACTGAGATTCAGATTTGGGGCCCCAATCATATTACTTCAACAACCCAGGGTTGTATATCTTTTTAGATGGATCCATATGTAGGTAAACAAACGCAGACCTCCTAATGCACGCAATATCTCATGCAATAAAGGAAATATACATCTTTCATCTTCCCTGCTCTGAAGATTGCGGTTAAAACAGAAAGCTGCGTGAGAAAATAGGCTTTGCTAATCCTCTCTGGGAGCGTAGGGCTGTTTGCCACAGATTGCATTCTCGGCACAATGCACAAGGGCATCATTGGAGGGCCCTGAGGAGACACTGAACGGGCTTCAAAAACATCTGATAACGACAGTGAATCCAGCCAATCAATCGGCTGATGCGCTGCGGTCGTGGGTCAGAGCCAGTGCCGAGGGCTCCCACATGTGCACATGCTTATGACAGCAGAAACGGCATCTTCACTCCATGCGCTTTACTCTACAAAAGACGACTCCAAAAAGCTTTGAGGGAAGACCTGACTGATAAAAAATGAGAAGAAATTAGCATACGATGCATAACATCCACAAGAGCACCCACAGCGGCAAAGAAAACTAGACGAACCCATATGGTGCCCTTTCTGAATCATCAAATGTTTCATCGTGTTTTTCTATTTCTAGTCTTGAAATGTTAAAGGATATGCCACCAATAAAAACAACCAAGCAAAATAAATAAATCTGTCAGTTATATAAATCTGGAAATGGTTAGTAAGCTACACCGTTGATAAAGAAAATAAAAAACAAACCAAAAAAAGTCTACATAGTTTACAAAGTTTATCTATAATATATAAATAGTACTAAAATGTGCTTAATAGCTTGAAGAAAATGCTACAACAATCACAATGCAAATGTTAAATTTCTGAAATGCATAATTTCTTGTGATTTAGGGGTGAAATATGACTAATTTATACAGGTGATTCTCGTTGTACTGTAGCAGATCACACAGAGCCGTGACCTTTATCTTCTCATGGGCCTCGCTAGTAACCTCACGATTAGCCAATCCAGCTTGACCCCACACTGTCATTTGGATGACTGTCTTCAATGAAAACATTATCCACTGAGACACTACAGGCAATTTTCAACTTCCTCGATCTGAGCGGCTATTCATGAGGACAGGGAATGTTGAAGCAGGAGAAGAAAAAAAAGTGTGTCATGCTTCATTAAAAGACACCAGGACATCAAATGGAGAAAAACCTCTCCTGAGCTGTGCTAAATTTGCAAAAGCTCCAGCTTCCTGTAGAGTTTCCACTCTCCACCGCACACGTAGTGTAGACGAGAGAATTCCTCATTCAAACAGGCCACAGAGGAGAAATAAAAAAGACCTCATTCCACAAATCAGAAACAGTTTGAAAAGTTATCTGAGATGAGCGTCGCGAGACAAGCTTAAGGAGAAAAATGGACTGTCCCCTTTTTTACAATACGAATTGATGTTACTACTGAGACCAAAAACAGGAAAGGCAGCTGATTTGTTCCTTAAAAGCAATCTGAACAAAAGCCAGCATGAACACAAGCCATGCGACAGGTTTGATGGGTAACGTTAACAGCCATGAAGACAGTACGGACAGCTCTCTGTTTCACGTCCACTAAGATCAACTAGGCTGCCAACTCCAGTCAGTGAGGGACAAAACTGCTAAAATGAACTAAAGAACACAGCAGAAGAGCTGTTAGGGAGGGCACAGCAACAGAGAGACAAAGAGAGAAGTGAACAGATGCATGCATGGGGTTATTTAAGGTTATTTAAATGTTCCAGCATTAAATCTTACAAACACTGGTGTGTAACCAGTAGTTAAAGTGGGCCAGCATGGTTTCTATATTTTAGTCTTTAGTGCATCAACACATCTAATGTTGTTGGTACTCAGAGTCAAAGCAGTGTATCAGTGTATGGGTGATTATACATAACACTATATAAATCACCCTACCACTTCTCGACAAATCACATGAATGAATCCAAGTGGAGTCAGATTACCTCAGGGGTTGTCAATGCGTGGGGTGTAAAAGCATGTGAGGGGAGAATAATAATTAGGTATTGGTTACTAACTCCGTCAAGCCCTAACAACTATTCAGAACACCCTAACAACTGCCTAGAGTAACATAACAATGCCCAGCTCACCCTGACAATCTCTCATAACATCCTAACAACACCCATATCACTGTGGCAACTGCTCAGTAACTCCCAGGTCACCATAACTGCTCTTAACATCATAAGATAACCCAGACGATTATGATAACCACACATAACATCCTAACAACACCTAGATCACCCTAACAACCGCTCAGAACATAATGACAACCATAGTAGATATATAGGCCATACGCGCCTGTGTGAATCTACAGTATGATGTATGACGTCACGTAGACGTTCCAGTGGTCCAATGGGGCATCTATACATGTCTATGATGTCCATAGCAACCACTCATAACATCCTAACAACACCCAGATCACCATGACAACCACTCAAAACATTCTTACAACATCCAGCTCACCCTGACAACCACTCTGTACCTCCTAACAACATCCAGATCACCCTAACAACTGTTCAGAACACCATATCAACACCTAGATCACCGTAACAACCGGTCATAACATGCTAACATCACCCAGATCACCATAGCAACCACTCAGAAACTACTAACAACACTCAGATCACCCTGACCACTCAGAACATAATGACAACACCCAGATCACCATAACAACCACTCGGTACCGCCTAACAACATCCAGATCACCCTAACAACTACTCTTAACATCCTAACAACATCCAGATCACTCAGACAGCTGCCCAGAATACTATGTTAACACCCAAATCAACACTAACAACCCCTTACAACATCATAACAACATCCAGATTACCCTTACAACTGTTCAGAACACCATATCAACACCTAGATCACCATAACAACCGCTCATAACATGCTAACATCACCGAGATCACCATAGCAACCACTCAGAAACTCCTAACAACACTCAGATCACCCTAACCACTCAGAAAATGATGACAACATCCAGATCACCCTAACAACCACTCGGTACCTCCTAACAACATCCAGATCACCCTAACAACTGTTCAGAACACTAGATCACTGTAACACCAACTTTTAACTTGCTAACATCACCCAGATCACCATAGCAACCACTCAGAAAAAAATCCTAACAACATCCAACTCACCATAACAACACCCAGAACAAGCCACTAAGTCAAAATTAACTCCAGCAACCTCCTAGATAATCTAGATCATGCCATGACTTTTTATTTTATTATTTTATTGACTATTTATTTATTAAGACACAAAGATGCTTCAGTGTTTATCTCGAAAAGTAGATAATTAATAACAAATATTTTAATGAAACTAAAATACAAAAAAGAAAGGCCTTGCAGCAACAGATTTGTTTTTGTGTAATTAGCAATAAAAATCCACTTGAATCAGTTAATTAGCCTTCGAGTGTTTATTGCTACAAGCCCGCTGTACTTCATAATGATTGGCTAAATCTGCAAATTTAATTAAACAGTTCTAATAAAATCAATGTTGCATCGCAGGTCATTAAATGGCACAATGCCAAATAATTCAACCAAAAGATGTAAAAGCATATGAGAGGACAGGGAGTAAACAAATGACTAGTTCATCTCTTTGACACATTAACTTACTGCTAAAACCACAGGCCTGTAGAAATACCAAACGTATTCAACCCAAACGAAAGTTTTCAACCCAAACGAAAGTTGATTTACCACATGATTGTTTCTACAGACCACGCATAAGTGAAGACGTCAACATTCAACCACATACCACTTCACTAAGGGGTCTGTGCAAGCTATCCGATTCAATTTAGCATGGATGGATTTCTCTGCATGCACGACATGAGCTACGATCAATAAGAAGGGAAATGGCATAGATAATAAAAGCATGGAACATAAGTCTGATATGGCCGATGACAGCGTAATAAAAACATGTTGTGAATCCATTATTGCTAGTGCTCCATTATTAGCTTATTCGCCAATTCTACAATGTTTCAGCATCATCTCACAATCACAGTCTATTCATAATTTGCACCGGGATGCTTTAAACGCATCAATAAAGCAATCAGGAGCGCAGCTGAGAGGCGTTTGATTCAATGTCTTTTATTCACCTCTTCCATCTAAAAATCACAGGACAAGACAAGCCCGGGCCCACGGTCTCCAGCCAATCAGATGTGATTTTGTATAGATGGACAAACAATGCTGATGTCACAAAGCATTATTAGCTCAATTGCTCTGATTGCTTTCTCTCTCTGCTGAACACTGGCAGAACTACGAGACACGGCAGCTATTGAGCGCCCAGTTACAGTCTGATCAAGTCAACACACTAGCTTACACACTCTTCTAGGTCCGTTAATATAAGGTTTTTCAATTTATTGAACTTAATTTAGTAGTTCAGCTGTTTTAACAAATAATGATGTAGTAAACAAGTAGCAGGGTAGCATGGAAATGTATAAATATGATTCATACAGTGAACTAATTAAAAATAACAATACGTCGATTTACTTGACATTAAGAAATTAAAGTATAAAGTTAAATAAATACAAAACTTGTGCTGAGCAATTATTATTCAGGATTAATTGCATCCAAAATAAAAGTTTTTGTTTACATAATATATGTGTGTGTGTGTATTTATTATGTATCAATAAATGCATACACATGCATGTATATATTTAATAAAAATATTTGATGTTTATGTATCAACTAATATATTTAAATGCAATATAAATGAATATGAATATGAATATAAATATAAATATTTATTATAAATATTTTCTACTTATATACAGCATGTGTATGTCTTTATATATGCATAATAAATATAAACAGTTCACACAAACATTAATATTTACACAAGAAACTTTTATTTTGGAGGTGATAAATAGTGATTAATTATCAGCACTAAAGTCAGAATTGGGAGATATAAAGTCGCAACTCTGACTTTATAGTCCAACTTTAAAGTGAGGTTATATCTCACAATTTTGAGAAAAAAAGTTAAAATTAAACTAAAAGTTTAAGTTAAACTTTGACAACTCAGACAATTATGATAAAAACATATTTATATTTTTTGATTCAGTGGCGTAAATAAGCTTTCAGAATGCAAACATTTGTTTTAAAGCAACATTTAAAGGGATTTTCTATTATGCATTGTTATGCTCAAAAAAAATGTTTTTTAAAGAGCAACATTATTAATTTGGCTTTTTTGATCATTTACTTTATTTGAATTGATTTATTTATTTATGATATTTTACTTTATTTGCCAAATGTAAAACGGTCACGTCATTGCATCGTGGGATGCAATATTTTAGTTTGAGCAGGTACTGCATGCAGTATGTATATGCAATATACTGGATAAACAGTAAGAGTAGTATACTAGTATGCTATTCCAAACATAACCTTCCCTATTCCTAAAAAAATATTCCATATGAGAGAAGACGAAGACACATTAGAGAGAGAAGAGCACATTTGCATCGGATGCCAAGGGATGCAAATATCTCCAGATTTATGAATGATGGTGATGGATTGTTTGAGGCAAACTCTGCAGCGTAAGCACACACACATGGCTCGGAGTGATACCTGAAGCCTCATATATCACAGCACAGACAAATAAACTCTCTCTGAACCTCCCCGCAAATGTTTTCCAACTCAGATATTTGACTATGATAAAAGACGAATGTGATTTAATAGTTCAAAAAGCACTGTTTTTAAAACTACCCGTGTCGGTGTTGGTATTCAGTAAATAAATTGTGCTTTGCTCCGAATGCTACATTTCCCCTTTGGCATTGTATTCACTTGGGGAATTTTATATTTAGATTTGTCAGACCCCTGCGAAAACACAAAAACACACAAACCACTGGAAAAGAAAAGCACAGAGGAGCTCTTTTCTGGAAAGTCCTAGCGTGACAGAAGCGAAAAACAACAGAACTGTTGAAGCCTGCCACAAGGTCACGGTAAAACGAGTATTAATAATCATTCGCCAGCTTACAGCTCCATTTAACTGACTGATGCTTTTTGACAGGTCGCAGCGACAAATTCAGTTAGCTTCCCTGAAGTTCAATTAGAATGAAAGTTTAATGCCTTAACTTGGGAAGCCTTGACGCCGGGTAAAGCCTGACCCCGATCGATCTGGCAAAACGAGGACACCTACAGCAAACCTCCACAGAGACCTTCAGCAGCTGCAGGCCTATCACAGCATTAAAGTGGAGTTTATCAGCACTCAGCGGTCCACGGCTCAAAGCAGCTGCTAACGCTTTACACACAGGCATATATATATTTTAAGTTTACTGATATATATATATTATGTATTTTATATATATATATATATATATATATATATATTATGTATACTTATGTATATATTATGTATATATATATATATATATATATATACAGTAAGGTCAAAAAGTATTTGTGATTTTGCAAGTTCTCTTACTTAGAATCATGAGCAGAGTGTAGCTGGACTATTTAAAAGCTAAATAACAGGTCTTTGAGAAACTTGGCTGATAAGCAAGTGATCAAATACTTATTTGACACAGTAATTCCCAAATAAATTGTTAAAAAAAAAGCATACAATTTGATTTCCGGATTTGTCTTTTTAGAGTCTCTCACAGTGGAAATGCACCTATGCTGAAAAT
>JAUYWG010000034.1:3357042-3382973 GCA_034779775.1 Enteromius afrohamiltoni
GACCCACGCCTGTTTGACTACTCTGTTAATAAATTGTTTGCTTATGGATCCACACGAGCCTCCCGCGCCGTTACAATTTTTGGCTGTCGCTACAAATATACCCATGCTACTTATGACTGGTTTTGTGATCCAGGGTCACATTAATGAAAAAAAGGGTCATTCTGAAGACGTCAAAGTGGTACTGTAATAGGATGCTATCTCTGTAACAAGTCCAATTGTGAAATTTGAACTCTGCTATGTAGACCTCAGACGTCTTTAAGTAGTATTATTAGAAAGTGGAAGCATTTAGGAACAGCATGAACTCAGCCATGAATCAGAAGACCACAAAGTCAAAGAACAGGGTCAGTGAGTTCTGAGGCGCAGACTTCTGCTGGAGAGTCCCAAACTTTCACTGACATGTGATTGACCAATATTGACTTTCTGACAGCCGATGCCTATATCTTATTATTTATTCTAATTAATATTTAAGAAATGTAAAATAATGTGAAAATGATAAATGTGCAAAATAAACATACTTAAAGCCTAAGTACATTAGATGACGACTACATGATTATGTAATCCTGTTATATAATTTTTTCCAACAAATCTGCAATGTTTGTGACCCATTTAAGCGATTTAAATGTGTATTTGCTGAATGCTGATGGTAAACAAGAATGTATTATGCTTGTCTTTCTATTACATATAATATAAAAGGGTATTGGTATTTGGTATTATACTTTTTTGTACCATTTAATTACTTTGTTACTGTTTAACATTCTGTCTAATTATTAGACTTCTATCCCTATTCGGAAAAGTTGATCGGTTTTTGTAAATGAACTTTTCATATGTCACTCTACAGAACAGGGCATTTATTTTGACACTGCTAAAAATGGCAGAACCTAGGCACGCATCGCTCACATCGTTAGCAAATCACTGCACTGTATTCAGATCAGGTGACAAAGCAAGTTTCACTTTGAAAAAACACATGTGGTGGGTGTTCTGGCACAATATGGCTGCTGTTGCATCATCCAGGTGGATGCTGCACACTGGTAGTGCTTCACCCAGTACTATAAAAAAAGTGAGATGGAGTGTTAAGCACAATGCAACTAAAGCACTGGAAACAATCATGTTACTCTCTTTGCTGGTCTAATGAATGAGTGTGGTTAGCACAGTCAGCTGAATGTGGTATTATTGGAAAGTGGGAGCATTTAGGGATGGCAGTGATCAAGCCACAAGGCAGAAGACTGTGTAAAGTACCAGAGCAGGGTCAGATGGTGCAGGGTGTTTAATCAAAGTTGATTAGTTCCCAACTACCATTGGCAAGTACAATAACTATCATCGAATAGAGTTGAATGGCAACAGTGGAGCAGTGGAAACCTGTACAAGTCTGCTGAGAAATTTTTGGAATTGGCAGATGGCAGGAGACTGTTACCTGACTGCACTGCACCAACTGTAAAGTTTAGTTGAGGAGGGATAATCGAATCATACTGTTTTTCAGGGGTTGTGGTGAGCCACTTACTTCCTGCTGAGAAATCTAAGTGCTTCAGCATACCAAGACATTTTAGATAATGCTATGTCTCCAACTAAGCCAATTCTTATTACTGCCGACACGTAACTCATCCTCTGCTGTAATAAGACTAGAGGACTCAATGATGACAGTGCTTTAGTTCAATTAATATGCTCTCTTGTCAATCAACTAAAGCAGGAGCGAGCCCTGTGCGGGGAATATATAAACTAGCCTGTTGCAAAGTGAGCCAGTGTTTTCCTCTTGATAATAATAAAAGACACAGTCAAGGTGTTTCACGAAGACCATACAATCTAACCCTGCTAGCGTAAAATGATTTGGTACGTTTGCTTGTTGTGTTGGCCTGGAAATGTAGTGACAAACTTGAAAGGACTCTTTTGATTTGCAGGGAAGGCCTGAGGGAGAGTCGGAGATAAACTTGTTCCGGAAAACCATCGGCTGGCTTTTGCTCTTCCTGAAAGATCACGGGTAAACAAAGAGCCTTAAAACCTACGAATATTACCGCCACACACCAAAGGAAGTGAGAATGTCAGAAAGAAAAAGAGTCAACACAGCAGATCATCTGTTAGCTGAGAAATGTCACTTTCCAAAAGAACTGAGAGAGAGAGAGAAGACAACAGCAAACTTGGATCTCATCGCTTTGACCTCAAAGAAAGAAGACAGGATAACAGTAACATATCATACACTGCAAGATTGGGATCAGACGTGTATTACTTAGTTATATTATTAAAATCCTGCATTTTTAAAGATTTCAATGAAAATGTTTTCTATTCAAAATGTGGGCGGGAAGGAAAGTGTTCTCGCATTAACCACAATTCTTAGCGAATAATAAGAATATGGAAATAGCATGTAAACGGGATTGAAAGCTTGCTCTTAACAAGTAAACATCATAGTGTGATTAAGTTTTATTGCTGTGTACTTTCAGAAAATATGGAATCATTAAACTATTGTTAACAATGGTTTTTGTGACCAACGCCCCCTAGAGTTGGCCATGAGGTTTGGCTACAGAATGTTGTTCCTTGCGACACAAGGTGGATATTAGATGAAGCGCAACAATAGTTTAAACAAATCTGAAAAAGCGCCTGCAAGAGACCTGAGATACCGCGTGACAATTTGCAGGCTGCTGTGTGAAAATAGACGCATTTTTAATGGCCAGATCATTGGAGGGGTTTGGGAGTCATTGAACAAATATAAGGTAAAAATAGATGCGTATCATAAGAATAGAAAACAGTTTGCATGCATGTTAACCTGTTGTGTGGGACTCACGAAACCATCACCAATAGTGGCACTTTTATCATTATTATTTTTCAGCATTAATGAACAACACGATCTGAGATATAATTTTAAATCATTACTCTGATACTCTACGCACTTCTAACGGTAGGTCAATCTTGCAAACTGTCCTTGGCACATTTCAATCTAAACAATGAGCTGTGTACCTCTGCAGAAACCTGCTGCAACCCTAATATGATGTCCCATCTCTCTTTAATGAATATGCTTTGTACCAGAGTGAAAGAAGCCGTCAGAGAGTGTTTTACAGCTCCCTAACGGCAACATGAAAAATAAGTAAGAATGCTATTCAATTATCTCCCTCTGTACTCACCGAGCCAAATAGCCTTTCTCAAATTGAAGACGTTGAGAGTTGATTCAGGCAAATGGACTGAATCGCACTCAAGTATTTAGGGCTTCGAATTGTCTAGTGTTCATCCTCTCTGTGATGTAAAACTGTTATTTAGCCGTGAACGAGGACACATTGCCACAGGCACAAAATTGCTAGCTGTAATACAGAGAAGCCAAATGAAAAATGCTGCACTGTCTCACCTTGAACAAAGGAGATTTGGACAATGTAATCTTCAGTGTTATTTTAGTAGCACTGAGAGTTTTTGTTAAAATGTAAAATATTTTACTTCACACTTTACAACAAGATTCTACTTATTAACATTTGTTAAATATATTAAAAAATATTTTTAAATATGTATACAATTTTCATTTTAATCTTAATTAATATAAATTTTGCTAAGTCGTTATAAACTGTTAATCACTTTTAATAGACTTGAACTAACATAACATAAAAAAATGTCTTAAATAATTATTTAAGCACCGTAATGTGCTAATGTGAAGTGTTTTTCTAATTCTTTCAATAATTTAAGTTTTTGTAATTTTTTAATGTTCATATAGTTTTTATTTTATAGTCCATATACAGTGGTTTTATTTATACAACCGATTTTTGTTTTAGTTATTTTTAATTCAACAGTTAAAACTATACACAGATATAAAAATATATATATATATATATATATATATATATTTACATTGGTACCTTGTTTCTCTTTCTTCAAACAAATTTCAGCCAATCCAGAACTCTGAATGTGCAAAATAAACAAAAATTACACACTTCACTTGCTATTGCCATTATGATGATCATTATTTTTCAGTGATCTACCTCTGCAATCCTGTCACATTCTAATAATATTATTTATATTTCACACTACAGTGACTTAACACTGATAGAACAGCTTTTTCTGCTGACCTCTGAGGTGGATGTGAGAATTTAATCCTTCAACATGATTTAGGAAAAACCCTCTGTAACAAAATCCTGGCCTTTTGTGCTTATAAGGCTCCGATCCCCCTTCTTGCTGAATCGGGAACGACCGATTTTTCTTAATTCCCGCTCGGCTGAGTTTAACATGGCTGAAAATGAAGCGGTGAAAAAGGAAGCAGCTCCCCTCGTCTCTAACTGGCACATCTGTCATCTCCGGTCTCTGGCTCACCTCACCCTGCCCCAACCTGGCAACCATTAACAACCCTCCATTTAGGAGGCCAACAAATGACGGAGAACAGGAGGGAGCGAGAGAAATGGATGCACGGGACATCCCTCAACTGGAGGCCTTCGCGCTCTTCCTCATCATTCCAGATCATTACTCCTCCTCCTCATCCTCCTATTCTGGCTTTGCTCAAGTCTTCCATTTGTTCGTTTATTGGACTGGGACTGTACGGGCTGTAAAAGAACATAAATACGTGCAGGCGCTCCCAACATCCGATGAGAGGGATTGTGACGTCTCTCCATTTGAGGGGAGAGAGGGCAATTTATTTGTCGAGGGAGGTGGGTAAGTCATCCGTGCATTGCTGTGGAACAACAGGGACACGATGGCCATAGATCAACAGCGGCCCACCTGCTTCTGAGGAAACGGCAGGGACATTACCAGCTCCCTCATACGCCCAATTGCTATTTGGTTGAAGAGAATTATGGATTATTACAGTATGTTTGTGACACTTTGCAACAACCAAACAATGTAAATGGCTATAAAACATGGACAAATGGCTTGAAGCAGCATTTTCCGTAATGCAAAAACAACATTCTGGACTTCATTTCCTCTGGCACATGTACAAATGCGCTTTAGATGACATTGCCTAATGCTTGCGAACAGAAGCAATGTCAAGAAAATAGCTGAAAACATATAGCTAATTTTAAAAGAAGAATAATCTGCCAATGAAATCTTTATTTATTCAACACACACTACATTGAGAAAAATAGTGGTGGAGAAACAGTTGCTAGAAAAATTACACCGTTAATTACAAAGGAATGGAAAGCAACCTACAATAAATATTATTTTGCAACTTCTACTTTTAAGAAATTTCTGTTTAATTCAATCGGTTACCCGCTGTTTCTTCCTTATCATTTCTAAGTGAAAATTGTTCCTACATTTTTATTTACATGCCATATACATAAACCATTTCTGCAAAACCTCAATATATACAATTCAAATGAACATTAGTGGCAGTAAAACACTAACTTTTCCTCCTTTTTATGCAAATAAGGATTGCAAAGGGCGTATTATATAAGATTATTAGACTTATTTAAAAAGAAGTTGCATAAATATTAATACATACTGAATATATACTGTACATCCTGTATGAAAGGGTTGAATCGACAACAAGTAAAAATTTTGGAAGGGTCAACAAGTCCGTAAAGATATGTAATGTCATATAATATAAGCTCAATTTATGTTAATAGTATATGCACGAAAATGATATATCATGCACTAAAATTATGTATTATATGCATTTATTCCAAGCTTTATTTATGGTTTGCAGTGCATACTGGCTAAGGTAACAAGGCAAATGATTCTTGCTATAATCTATGATCTGAATAAACAAATGTGCTATTGATATTTCCACATCCACATTTTCTTTCAAACCCTTTGCATTTATGATCACTAGTCCCACTGCTTTAAAAGCTTACAGCATGCAGGATGTGCTCTATGATGATCAATATCACTTACAAGACTGTTTTATCAATACTGCCTTTAATTTTGAATTTCATATCATCCACATTATGCAGAATCGTCTGACCCATATAATAAACCAAATGTGAAAATCTGTTGGAAGAGGCTGTTGCTGCAGATCACACCTGTTAACACGTTTTACAGGCACATTCTGACATTTCCATTACGGTGAAGACATACTGTAGTAATCAACAGCTGCTAATGTGGTATGTATGTACTGCATTTATGTAATCTATGGTTAATGCTGACTTTGCTTTAATATGAAAAGTCATGGTTGCATAAAAGGAAGCTGACATGGTTAATTTGCCAATTGCTAATTATACATTTGGCCGTGTGTGTGTATATATATATATATATATATATATATATATTTAATTTATATAATTTGCATTTTGATTACATAATAATGGCAAAATTTATACATGTCAAAGTCAGACATGCCTTATTACTGCTTTTACTGGGCAGTCTATATATAGCAACATTTAAAGTGGATCAAAAAAGTTAATCAAAGTTGTCCTATAAGACAAGAACGGATATCGTTTTTTTTTATATACCGATCACGTTTAAAATATATGAAGAATTAATTTGCAAAAACCTATCCAGGTAAAAAACATAAAAAAAGAGCTAACTAACACAATAAAAAACAGAACTTTTTGGAAATGTTTTAAAAAGTCTTTGTAGGTTAAAGACAAAAAAATAAAAAAGAGTTTAACCATATTGACTTATATGGTTATTTTTATGGTTAAACCCCCCTGAATATAAAGTGAGATGTAAAAAAAAATCAAAACTGTGAAATGTAAACCCAAAATTCTATGAACAATTGTGAATTGTGAATTTTAAACTAAGAATTCTAAGAACAAAATTATGAAAAGCAAACTCAGATTTGTGAGATGTATAACTCAGAATTAGGAGTTTGCATCTTATATTCGCAAAATTACATTGCAAAGAAAAACAAAATCAGAATTGTGATATAAAAAGTCTCAACTTTTTTTTCCCCAAACAAGCTTGTGTATCACATACTTAACAATATGGATAGTACGCAAACTCTGATGCAGCCTGTGTTTCCTATCAGCTCAGCCGGCTGTTGATTCCTGTTGTTTTTATATCTTTGTGCTACAAACCATCTGTGAACACTGAGTTTAAATTGCATCAGCGCTGTTTACCGTTCACAACAGGTCACAGGTAGCCTTACAGAGTATAAAAATCCCACACTTCAAACGGACTGGAGACGGTTGATTCTGCAGGATGATTTGGTTTGGAATCGGCCACAGATGGCGGAAACAGACTCTCTGTGTGGTCACGTCGTCCACCAGCACACATTTCTCACCCTCATATCCACACAAACTCTAGTTTCCTGTTGCTCTGTAATTAGAAAATATGACAACAGCGTCTTGTCACACCAGGTGGCCTTTCTGCTGCTCGACACTTAAACCAAACTATGAAGAACAGATAAAGGAAAAGTTTAGAAAACAGTGTACTGACTGACACACAAAAAACTCAGGGAAGAAAGGTTACACTTTGCACGCTCTTCACTGTCGTGTACCTTAGCAGTGCTAATGGGAAGAGTCAGGTGGAAAATGTACAGAGCAGCACTGTTAATTGACCTGACACAGTCTCCTCACCAAAGCTGTTGAGACGAACAGGCGTATGCTGCTCACATGGGGAGAGGTGTGGAGAGACGGAGACAGAAAGCCCTGATACAAGCATTTAAGAAAATACTGCGCTGTACTCGAGCATCGCAGGTAGCAGTGTTCAACTCAAGGGATCAAACGTTTGTCATTTTGTATCTGCGCGCATAAATATCAGAGAGAAATGAAACAAAAATATGTTAAAGTTTTATCATGTTACAGGATCGATAGACTCTGAAAAAGATGGCACATTTGATTACAAATGATAAAAAAGGGCTTTTCTTTTGCTTTTCATGCTTTTTACAGTAGGTTAGAGTTTGGCAAAAACATGATTTAATAATTACTATTGTTGGATGCTGTTCAGGTCACATTTGTTCAGTTGAAAACTACTAGAAAGCATGCATAAACAGAACAGAGAGTGCATTTATGAACTCCCATGCATAAAACTGTTTTGGGTTGGTAATACTGTATAATGTTTTAGAAAAAACCCTCTTAAACAATAATTTATTAGCTTAAAACATACAGTAAAACTGTATTATTGTGGAATATTATTATAATTAAAAATAACTTTTTCTATTTAAACAACCATGACCTGACCGAGGCACTGTGCCATGACCTTTGTTGCACGGAGAGCAAAGTCGTCGCCATGCGCAGTTCCTGCATCAACCACTGGTCAGAACTACCCTCCTGCAGTTCTTTTAATGCCTTGGCCTGGTAGACCTGCAGGATGGGTATGGCATGCAGGGCTGAAGCAGCCTGGCCTGCAGCGCTCTAAGCCTTGGCAGCAAGAGCTGACATTATCTTACAGGCTCTGGACATGAGACGTGAGCGATTCCTCCAGGTGGTGGCCCACACGGTCGAAAAGACATCCCAGAGGACATGCTTCGCAACCGTGTAGCTGTAAGAAATTGGCTCTTTTAGGCCGGTACTGCCGAAGGGAGGACTGCGCACACAATTGTGCACCTGGTGCAGTCTCTCCGCTGGAATGCAGGAACGCTCTGACCGTGACCTCGATTACAGCAGGTAAATATTTTTCTTCTTTTCCTCTCCAACTTCGCTATAGATCGGCTCCGAAGCAGAAAGCTAATGGTGGTTTGCCGCCATCTTATATACCCGTATGCATGGGGGAGTGGCTTGGCATGCAAAAACCACTGGTCAACTCTCATTGACTTTTTTTTTTGAGTTTTTCTCCCAGGCTGGATCCCACAACGTCAGTCAATGACGTAACGTCATAGTGACTGACTGAAAGAAAACTGTACTTCTATCCCTCACAGCATCATTTCCATTAGTGTCAAATTTCATACAGCATCGACTAAACAACAACTTCGACAACTGTTCTCACATATGAAGTGTTACTTTCAGCGTAGCCTCCATCTGGACACTTTGTGTGCCTGTGTTTATTCATGCAACACTCACAATTCATAGCCTTTTTTATACTTCATCTGCCTTCCATCCTCCTGAGTATGGCTGATCCATTTGGATGTGGCAGAAAGTCAGCTAATCTGGTTAAAAGCTATCTGGAAGTTGAAGTCGACCACCTTGTCTGCTTGGATAACATCAGCCAGGCCATCTAAATGCATTAGAAATGACTCCCCCATTTGAAATCCCTTCCTCTGAGCTCTGTTTAAGAATACATATGCCCAGTGCAGTTATTATGAATAGATGACTGTGTGTTGACACAGAGGCATGTGCACAGGTACACACATATCAGTCTTCTCACATGAGCACACATTTATACAATTCAGGAATGTTAACCCATAGTTAATCTAATAATAATATGATATAAAAAGCCTCTGAGAGCCATTAGCATTTAGGTTTCTTTCATTCAAAGAGAAGTACTTAACATAAACATAGGAACATCTAGGTTACGAATGTCTAGGTTACAAACATAACCCACGTTCCCTGAAGGAGGTAACGGAGACGTCTTCGTCAATCGTCTTCGAATCCTTTGGAAAAGGCCAATGAATATTGGCGTGCAATAATTACAGTCAGGTGCACCTTATCATAGCGCGAGTATAAAAGGGCACGGCTGGATTGCACATGCAGCTTTTCGCTGAGGAGCCGAGTCGGCATCAGTGCGACCCAGGTTCGTGGCATAAAGATGTAATATTTACATTCCCTCCTTCAGGTAACCTAGACGTTAATCTTTTAGTCAAATCACTTCGACGTTACATATGGGAACAGACCCATGGAAGAGGCAACGACCCTGAGACCACGTTACACGGAGACACCGGTGCCGACAGGCAGGCAAGCGTGTCAGCAGGAAAGTCTGCACGTAACCTTCCCAACGCCCTGGGGGCCAAATTAAGATGGCAACATCTTTTTTCCATTATTAAAAAGTTGAAGCATGGGTTGGGGGGGCGGAGACGTGAAAATTTTTTTAACATGGAATTTGAAAGGAATGCACTATATTGATAAGATATGGATATAAGTGAAGGGAAACACAGCCTTCTGGCTGACTGTGGAGATTGTTAAAGCCACAACCTCTGGTGAAGGAAATCCAGAGGAGCACAGTTGGGACTGACTCCGCTCTGTGTCCGACTGCGTGGCAGGAGGAAGAGGTTCGCCTTACCATCAGGAAACTATTAAAGGGCGCAGCAGCAAGCCAACACCAGCCGGTCTTCCCGCTACCTGCTTGTCTGGTTTAAGACACAGCCTCTTCGCGGAGGTCATAGAACCTGGCAAAGGTGTTCAGTGTTGCCCAGCTACTCGGAGCGTCTGAAGCTCCAGGTGCCGTCAGTGTAGAGGTGCAAGGCGCGTACAGGACACAGAAACTGCCGGGTCTGCCTCCTCCTGGGGCAGAGCTTGCAGGTTCACTACCTGACTTCGAAAAGGTGTGGTAGGAACCTTGGGCACGTAGCAAGTCTCAGTGTTACGTGAGAATCAATCTCTAAGCACTCTTTGTCGACAGAGAAGGCTTGAAGGTCCCCGACCCTCTTGATAGAGTCCAGAGCAATCAGGAGTGCTGTCTTTAATGACAGGTATTTCAACTCAACTGACTCCAAGGGCTCAAAAGGAGCTTACTGCAGGCCGGTTAGGGCGACAGCAATGTCCCAAGAGGGTACTGAGGGCGGTCTCGGGGGATTAACCTAACGCGCTAACGATGAGCTGGTGTTTACCTAAGGATTCTCCATCCATTGCATCATGATATGCTGCGATGGCAGCAACATGCACTTTAATAGTTGAAGGTTTACGCTCCAACTTTTCTTACAGGAAGGCAAGCACAACTGCAATCGGACATCTCTGTGGGTCCTCGTGGCATGAGGAGCACCAGTCGACGAACAGACCCCATCTCTGAGCGTAGGCCTGCCTTGTTGAAGGAGCCCGAGACTAAGAGATGGTGTTAATCACGGCTGCTGGCAAGCCGGAGAGGTCTGCCGCATCCTGTCCAGGAACCAGACATGCAAGTTCCAGAGATCGGGCCGTAGGGCCCATCCCCTGAGAAAGAAGGTGCTTCCTCAAGGGAATTTTCCAAAGAAGGACTGCCGCGAGGAGCATTAGGTCTGGAAACCATGTCCGGGAGGGCCAGTAAGGCACTACCACCAGAACTTGCTTCTCTTCCTCCCCGATCTTGCACAGGGTCTGTGCAAGGAGGCTCACTGGGGGAAAGGTGTACTTGAGCCCCGCAGGCCAGCTGTGTGCCAGTGCATCCCCACCGAGGGGCGAGTCGGTGAGGGAGTAAAACAGGATAAGACAGTAGAAGGATTCAGGGAAGGGAAAGAGGTCTATCCCTGCCCCGCCGAAGTGGCTCCAGATCAGCTGGACTACCTGGGGGTGGAGTCGCCATTCTCCAGGGTGGGTGAACAGCACACAGAGATTTCAGCTACGTCTGTCTCCACAGGAGCAGATGGCAGGCGAGTTGGGTCATGCAGTGGGAGCGTAGACCACCTTGATGGTTGGTGTACGCTACGGCTGCAGTGTTGTCCATCCGGACCAGCACGGGCTTGTTGAGCAGCATCGGTCGAAAGTGACGCAGGGCCAGAAGCCAGAAACAACTCGAGGCCATTGATATGCCACAGCGGTCAAGCACCTGTCCAGGTGCCTGAGGCTGGTTGCCCATTGCATACAGCACCCCAACCCGTGGAGGAGGCATCCGTGTGCACTACAACATGGACACTTGACTCAGGGGCACTCTGGCCCTGGCCAGAGTTCCCGCATGGCCCCTTGATAGGACCCACCCTCATGCAGAAGTTTGAGTGCTTTGGCCTGGTACACTTGTAGTGTTTTTTACTTGTAGTAAAAAACCTTAAACTTTAACAAAAATGTATATAAAAACAAAAATATTAGTAAAATGCAAACTCAATTAACAATGTATAATCTAATCATAAACAAAAAAGCAAAAAAGGATTCAACCATAAAAAATATAGTAACAACATTTTAGGTTTAATGGTTTAAAGTTAAATTTACGGTTAAATACTGTAATTTCAATAATTGATATAATGTTTATATACCAATCTATTAAAGCACTGAAATCTGTTTTGTACATTTGAAATACACTGATAAACACCAAATTCAGCTATTAAATATGAACATGTATAGAAGTTGCTCAGTGTTATTTACACAAACAACATCATAGTGAGCATTAAACTGAAATTAAACAGCATCATATATAATATACAACCCTAATAAACATAACTGATAAGAAAAAAATAAAAAGAAACAGCTATTTAATTTTTTTTTTTTAAAGTAGTCTATCATTGATGCATAAATATAACTGGACCAAACTAATTCACAGGGAACAATAATAAATTCATAAATTAGCATCTAAATGCATTAGAAATAACTCCTCCATCTGGAATTCCTTCCTCCAAGGAATAAATTGGGCCAATACAGGTACACACATATCAATCCTCTCCAATGAGTGCACATTTATAGGCCTACTAACTCAGGAGTGTTAACCCACGTTTGACCTACTCCCACTCCAGTAATTTAATTCAGAAAGTCATTTTTGCTTTTAAAATGTTAAAATTTGAGACGTCAAGTGCACAAAACCGCAAGCGCAATATTACATCTAACCCGGAAAACAGGACGATAAATATTTCAGTGACCTTTTAAGCCCAGCCTAAGCAAAGGACACGGTTCCCAGCACCACTCGCAGCGGGGGAGATTAGACACAAGGCCAGATCGTCACCTCTTAGCCACACATACACAATCAGTCATCCGCTGACGCACCAAGCGTTTAATCAAGAAAGTGGAGCTGTTTCTTTGAACATTTTCAATCAGTCCCCTGCTGTTCTCACACACACACACATATACACACACACACACACTAATTCTTGCGATTACAGTGACATTCTCACACAAGGTTTTATACTTTTGATCAGCAGGTCACATGACTTAGCTTTGCCAGGGTAACTGTGGGGGGTATAAATCATTATCGCACGTCTTTCCCGTGGAGGGCGCTGTAAATAGCGGTGCGAAATGTCATCAATCATGCCTGTGCAAACAACCTTGTGTCGTGTCGGTTTCATTGAATACAAAGCCTTAGCTTTTGCGGCACATTAATCAATGAGCTCCGCTCATTATTGCCATATAGATCTGTGCTGCTGATACATAATGCATCACTCATTTGCGGCTCACATAAAACCGGATATGGAATAATCCTCCAGTGTGATTGAGGAGACTTTTGCTCAACGGGGAACATTAGCAAATATTCTGGCAAGACTGGGAACAAACCTTTTTCCAGTAACATTAACAGAACATTTGATCAAAGTTAAATTTAAGTTAAAGTTTAATTCTACTCAAAATCGTAGCATAACACTTTTTTACACATCGTTCTTGGAGTATTTCCTTCTTTTTCTCATGAAAAGTTTTAGATGGTAATTTTTTTGGTTTTAAAAGATTCATATTTGGGTTTTAGGAGTTCACAAACCAGGTTGACATGCATGCAAGGTAAAAAACACTTTATAATATTTATTTTATAATATTATAATAATATAATATTTGTTTTAACAATTTAAATTTTAACAATTCATTTTTCCAAACCTCTTCGTTGATTGGTTGATTTCATTTTCAAAGTGTTTTTGAGTGTTCAACGCTCCTAAAGCAGCACTTAGTGGCAAAGAATAAATTTGCATTTTCATTTAGACCAACACAAAAAGATCAACAAGTGGGCGGCAATATGCTAATGCTTGGGCTCGTTTTAATAACGAATCATTTCAATGATTCAGAGTCCACTCTTTCTTTTGAGAGACAATAACTTTATACACAGTGCACCTTTAGATTTAAAACTGCAGAATGCAGTTGCAGAATGTGCTCATTCACTTAACAGGCAATGTTCTCTCTATCCGGGTTTACACCAGTGTGTTTCCGTTTACTTCTACTGCAATGGTCACGCCTGTCATTTACACTAGTCCACCGTTCTCATCCATGGAACGTTTTAGATTGATGTTCATCTGATACATTTTTTAAAACCATTACTACTAATGCTTCCATAATGTTTGCAAAATTATAAAACATAATGTTCCCTTTCCGCCACTAAATAAAAAAAAAAAAAAAAATTAAAAAAGGTTTTTGAGCCTTTTATCCCAGAATTCAGACATTTTTTTCTTTGAATTGGGTGATACAAACTCGCGAGTATGACTTCTCAGACTATCTCAGTCTAACTCTGTATCTCAGAATTCTGAGATACAGTATGAACTCGCAATTACGAGATATAAAGTTAGAACTGCGTTCAGCGTTGTGACTTTCAGAACTAACTGAAACGTAACATATTTTTCTTCGCTGATGGAACATGCATCACCTCACAAAAGACATTACACTCTTGACGCATTGTGAATTAGCACATTCTCACTCGATTGAAGCACACATATCGCCACCTATTTTTGTTTCATGATGGCCCGTTTTTAAATTGGCAGTCACAAATGCTTTGGTGTAACTGTGCGTTCGTATCCGATACCCCGCGTGGGTCATAATGGCATGCGGATAAGAGGTCTTGGGCTTCGGGCGTATTGTTCCTCTATCAGTCACTGCATAAATAGGACTCTTTGAAACAACCAAGCGCAACAAAACAAGGCGGCCGCAATGCTAATGAGGGTTATTTTTACTCTCATTTTTAATTATCAAATGCCACACAGTATGCTTTTAATGACTTTGTTTTAATAGGACTGCAAATTAAACGCCTTGACTACAGCCACCGTGCACTTCAACCGTTCTGGGAATTGAAATAACGAAGAATCAATGGAGCAACATATTAGGCGTAGATGTTCATCAATAGGAATGGAGGCAGAGGGCCACCTGGAGAGAGGCACTAAACAACGGAGCAGAAAGTGAGTCTCAGTAATCAGCAGGCACACGGCGAGAGCAGCACATCTCTTGACTCTCCAGAGCAGGAAGAGGGGAGGGATTCTCTTATAAAGAGAGAGATGCACCTTCATGGAGCTCCATACATATTTCATTGGGGGAGAGAAAGGCTTTGCTGCTTATCTCGGGGAGCAATCCACCTGCGCCTATTGCTGCTATCCAAGAGCCCTTGACAGATCATATTTGTTTGTGTCTGGGCCGTCTCATTTCACGCACACGCCACTGCAGCATTTGGATTTGCTGGTGTTGACAGGACGACTGAGTAGAGAAGAGAAGAGGAGGAGAGAGCAAAGTGGAGATAATTATTTGAATTATCTCTGGAAATGACAAGATTTACACTATTTTGCTGATTAATACACAAATAAATGTAAGACAAGACAAACACGCAATATTTAGCCAACAAAATGTATCAATTTCTAGTTAGTTGTTTTGTTTTTAATCATTGAGATTAAATAATATATAATAGATAAACAACATCATCTTTACCCTGTCAGCTCTGTTTTTATCAAACCATTCTAGTCCATGTTGCTTTAAATGCTAATGAACCCTGCTGACCCCACCCCTCTCTTCCGTCGAGTGACAAGCAGACTGTAAACATCAGCTGCCAAACAGGCTAACTAGCACATTATTAGGAAAAGCGATTTGCAAATGTTCATTAATACGCGTTAACACTGATGCATTTATGTAGATCAGGGATGGGCACATTCCCTTAAGAAATGAAAGTAGTGTCAATCCTCTGCATGTTCTTCCAAAGATGTCAGGAGTAAATGATGACTGCTATATTCATTATTACATCCCATAACTAAACACCTCAATCGCTTAATCAGAGACATCGGAGTGAATAATAATGCAAACCTAGACGCTAAACATAACACAATATTTTAAGATATTCCAGAATTAAGCTGTCCATGCATGGTCAAGGGTAAATAAATGACATTGTCATGCAGCCCTTGCATGACTCACAGTCTTATTTTTGTTAGCGTCAGATTAAATACAGCATCTATTCTGACTATGTTCTTTGTTACAGCTTCATAATTCTTGTCCTCCAGCCATGTTCTGTGTTAGACTTTCATATTAAAGATTTCGCAAGCAAATTAGCCTCAGTTTGGTAAGAAAACTACCCAAAACCTTCCATTTTAAAGATGACTTCAGGAATGCACTTATTCAAAGATGTCTTTAGACAGATGAGCCGTTCACAGGTGGAGCTAAAATAAGATGCATTCACCAGCACAGCACTGTTATCATTTAGACGGCTGACAACATATTACTACCACGGTGCTTCTCAATAGAAAAGAATGATTTTACAAGCTGCAAGATTGGGCTGTATAAGTTGTTGCATGTCACGTATCAGAGTGACCTTAAAGATGTTTGGTGGCAGATTGCCTATGCGCGGCATAATCGTGTTTCAAGCACTTCGATGGCAAGAAACAACTTCATTCTCTGACATTTCCACCAACCTGCAATTTTCCATCCATCAGTCCAAGAGCTCTCACACAGATGAGAACAAAAGCAAGCATGCTCGCTCTCGAAAAAACAAACACACAAGGCCAAAAACATCTGTGCACGATGCATCTAACCAAAAATATCCTCGTGATAAGCAAATGAAACGCTGAGCCACTGCAATACAGTATATCTCACTTTGCATATCATCTGCCAGGAGCTTCACAGGCGGCCAGTAAAGTGAGACCTGTGTCTTATTACATAATCACCAGACAAACAAAGCAGACTGAGGCTTTCATGCTCTAAAGAGACACAAAAACACTACAAAATATGATAGAAGTAGCTCATGTGACTCATACACTATACTGATTCTAGTCCTCTGAAGCCATATATAGCTCTGCTCTATGAGACCAAATTTAAGCTATTCACTGAAAAGTTTCGGTCTCTAATATTAATGATAGTCAGAATGTATTAGACTACTGCTTTAAAATTGTATTCATTTATTTATTTACTTATTTATTTGTTTGTTTGTTAGTGTATGTGTGGATGCATTTACTTTACATCATAATCTAAGAATATTTTAATGACAAAAACTAGGTAAAATAATACCTAATAAATGACAAATGGTGCACTAATATTTAAAATGTAAAAATAAAAAAGGCAGTATAAATAAATAAATGGCATTACTATGTTATTATTTAAAATAATGTATTAAAGTAATATGTTTTGTTATTGTTATTTTTGTTAATAATTATATAAATGTCATTCCTATGTTATTATTAAAAATAATTTATTTAGTAATAATTAGTAGTAGTAATAACTACTACTACTTATAATAATAATAAAATGATATTAACAAGGGTTAATGAATTCTGTAAACATATATTGTCCATTACTAGTTCATGTTATAGCATTAATAAATGAGGCCTTATTGTAAAGTGTTACCTAAAGTAACAAACAAGCATGTTATATCCTCTTTTAGAAAGTGTTTGTAAATGAAGAGTAGATTTTCAGCCTCTCCTCTCAAGACTCGCTGACCTTCGTTAGATACAGCGATAATAGATGGGCATCTCATCTCTTGCTAATGATAAGCAGCCCTTCAGGCCAGAACGAAAGGTACAAAAAGACGAAGCGATTTGGAGGAGATTCACGACATTGCCACCTAATGCCCCCATTTCAGAGGAATCCACTTTACAAAGAGAAAAATAGGTGGAGACAGACGCAAAAAATAAATAAATAAATAAATAAAAATCACCTATTGATACTGTGCAAATGCATTTTTCATCCCCCTCAGCTGGGCTGTGACAGAAATGGATGATTTTTATTAAGAGCCCTGGCTTTCTATCTACAGTATCATATATCTACTCTAACAGTGAAGGCTGGAAAGAGAGAAAGAGAGGGACACTTTTTGGGAAAGGCAGGCTGCTGCTTTAGATTCTTGTCAGGTGACAAATTCGCTGAGCCGTAGAGAGCAGCTTTTGTTTTTGCTGATGCTTTGTTTTGGGTTCTCCAGGGCTGAGCTGAAGACAAAAGTGCCATTTAGCCTCATCAGGTGTGTGGTGACATGCTCGCTCCTTTAATGGCAGGGCTTTCGGCTTCCAGAGTTTCCACAGAGTTTCAGGTAAGATGTAAAGAAGAGTGTTCAGTTAAAGGGACAGTTCATGCAAAAAAAGAACATTGTCATTGTTTACTCACCCTCATGTTGGGACAAACCTATGAGTTTCTTTCTTCTGTTGAGCACAAAAGAAGATACTTTGAAGAATGTTGGTAGCCAGAGAGCTGATGGTAGCCATTGACCTTCATTGTATTTTCCAATGGCTACCATCAGCTGTCTGGCTACCAACATTCTTCAAAATATCTTCTAAACATCTAATAAATCATTATGTCAAAAATAATATATTTAGAAGAATGGTAATAACCAAGCAGTTGATGGTAACCATATATTTATATATATATATATATGAATTTATATATTTAAATTCCATACTAATGAAGTCAGTGACTACCATCAACTCTTACTAACATTATTTACTAACATTACTAACTGGCTACTAACATTCTTTAAAATAATTTCTGTATATAGAAAAAACAAGATATTTTGAAGAAGGTTGACGGTAACTAAACCGTTGACTTGCATAGCATGAAAAAAAAAACAAAAAAACAATGAAAGTCAATGGTTATGTTCAACTATTGGAAGGGTAACCAACATTATTCATCCAATACATCATAAAAAAGAAGATATTTTGGTATCAAAGTTGGTAACTTAACAGTTGACGGTAGCCATTTACTTAGAAAGTAGTTTATTTCATACTGTGGAAGTCATTGGCTACCACTTTTTGGGGCGAACTGTCCCTTTAAAGCCACATGATGTCCAGTCTACAAAACTCCTTTCCAGCAAAAGCCTAAACAAATGAAAGGTTTCAAACCGAACACTGTTTGAGTCACTATCTTGTATGGTTACACTAATGTAAGTGAACGTAAATGTTCAGTTCTGAACTACTGTACCTGCATAAAAGTAAGAAATAATAAATCATACATATTCAAAATAGCCTCTATGAATTTCATTCAGACTGCTTTTCACTAAAAATCATCCCACTGTGGCTTTTCAGAGTAAAATGGTGCAACAAAACCCCAGTGAGCAAACCAAACGTAGGAAAGAAAACAAAGAATTAAACAGAAAAAAAGCATTCAATTACCACAACTAGCTTCTAATACCAACTGCATTTAACAAGTTATAGCGAGTATGAAGACGTGCATCACAGCTGTGGTGTAAAAGAAACGCTACTAATACCAGATCATACAAATGTCTATTGCTTTTCATATATCGCAAGTTTTCAGAATTTTCTGAATCAGAATAAGTGCAGTCAATTTATCTTCAAAGCAAACGGCAGAAAAATGATAACTGACAGGAAAAAATGAAAGTTTGTGTCTGTAGGCAACGACGTCAATCATTAAGGATGAACAAGGTGAGGGTAATTCTGAAGAAATATCAGAAACATATTATTAACTGAACAAACAGCCCTCAAGCCACAATGATAAATAGATTTTGCGTGCTTGTTGCATCATTTTTTACTTTTTTAGACATACTGTGGGCATACAGCATCAGACATATGTTTAAACATTTTTTATCAGTCATAGGCGGCAACACCATAGTAATACAACGATTTTTGCCAATACAATTTATAATAATAGCCATTACAGTTATTTGCAAACAATAATAATAGTAATAGAAAAAAAAAAAAAAAAAAAAAACATTTAATAGCTACAAAATAGCAAACAAATAAATAAATACATTTAATACAATCAAATATAATTGAATATAAAACTGAATAAATAAAGTTGCCGCTTATATAATAAAATTTACAGATTGCAAATAATACTAAAAAATAATGAAAATTATTAGAGGGAATTATATATATATACACTTTAAAAAATGGTGAATGTCAGCTGATAATATGTGCATTCTTATGGTCTGACATCATGATTTTTTTTATTATTATTTAACTTTATTATAACTTTAATAATTATAACGCAAATGCCACTTGGAGTCATCAGCATTCTGTTACACATGTAAACACAAGCAGAAAATGCAACGTTACAATAGTGTTGAAGAAAAACGAGTGAAATGGCCTGGCAGCACCCTGTAATCATTACACACAGCACACAGAGCCACTCTCTCACAACAACAATTTACTACGATGCACATTTAGCTCCAACAGCTGTTGTGTCGGTGTGTTTTAAAGCTGTGACGGCCGCAGGTACACACACCTCTGCTGCTGCACACAGCTGGACGCTGAGCGCTTTCATCTCGCTGAAAGCTGCAATAAATTGCAATGCCTGGAAGTCTAAACACTCAGAGAGATCCGTCTCTGTGAATCTCAAATCCTCTTTACAGACAAACACACACACACACACACACACACACAGAGAAACAAAGTTTGCTCTTAGGCGAAATAGAGACAGTAAACAGATATATAGGTTGTGCCGTATTCATGCTCACTCCTTCAACTGTGTGAAAAAAAATCTGTCTTACAAAAACTACAGACATTTTTAGAATTAAAATATACTAATTTATTTGTTTTTATTATAATTTGTATTATTATTATTATTATTATTATTATAAGTAGCATGTATAAAATCATTTCAAATATAGTGATTTAAATATATAATATGATTTACATTTTATTATTTAATGCATTTATTATTGTTATTATTATTATTAAATGCTTATTTTCTTTTTAAATAATAATATTTAAATAATAATACTTGTATATTTAAATATACATTAAATTTTTAATTTAAATATATAATAAAATACATGTATATTTTAGCATCTAATGCACTTATTTAAAAATAAATAAGTTAATAAATATAGTTCTATAAATAAATTATTAAATAAATAAATAAATTAGTGCAAACAATTAATTGCGATTAATCACACTATGACTATGGGTGTGTATATTTTTATGGATATAAATACAAACATATGCATGTTTATATTTAAGAAAATTTGTTACGTTTTTATATAATATATTTGTATAATAAAAATATAATATTATAGATATATAAAAAATTATACATGTAAATATCTTCAAAATATATCAAGTATGTATGTGTATTTATATATACAAAATAAATATACACAGCACACACATATTCTGTAAACAAAAACTTTTATTTTGGATGCAATTAATTGTCTGAAAATAAATATATGCATGTTTTTGTAAAAATATACGTAAAAAATATAAATGTAAAAATAAAATTGTTAAATTCAACAAATATATTTCATCTATGTGAAATCTATGTGCCTTTTTTTCAAAAGAATATTTATTTGAAATATTTTTATTATATAAGATGAAACCCATGAGTCATGGCAGCAGTCCACCTGCGTCCTCACACACTCTGGGATTTCACATGTGGGCCGAACATGAGGCAGACAGACTACGTTCTGTGTTAATCAATATCATGTCAAAGCATTTGTCGCTGCGGCTCAGGAAGAGGAAAACTAGCAGAGACGTCTCCAGGGCAACCGGCATCACCGTTACTTTCCGTTCTGTAACACCCGAGCGTGACCCTCAGACATACAGCAATGACAAACAAACAGGCAATCACAAACAGATCAACTGACGCAGGTCTTGTAGCCCGGTCTGTCCTGCAGAGAGAGCCACACAGCCATCGGCTCACGGATGAGCATTTCACTGCTTGTCAGAGCCAATATGTGACAGATATCCCAGGCTTTTCTTCTGAAAATGTCAGGAACATGCACTCATTTCCAATGCAATGCTGCTCATTTTTCAGAAATCATGGAAAGCAGCATTTGCTTGCTCTTTACCACCTAAAAGAGTTCAGTTCACTATAAACACCCCAAAGCAGCGGTTTTCGACTTGGTTTGCTTATCTTTCGAATCCAAATTGAATATTAAGTATTCAATCAAAAGACTATCCATCTATCTATCTATCTATGAATGCTATTATTTACTAAGAATTACAGAATATTTATTCATTTTTTATGCAAAATCAAGTCACTGATGCCAACATTAATATCAATAATGCCAATAAATCCTGCCAATACATGACTAATTATAGCCATTTAAAAAAAAATATTTGAAAGTCTTTATTTATACCATTTAGATAAAATAAAATAAAATAAAAGATTACTTCTATTATTAGAGATTCACAGAATATGACCTAACAACTTCTTTTAATTTTAATGCAAAATGAAGTATTAAAGTGATTATCACTGATACCAATATTAATAATGATAAACGGATATTTTTTTATGGAGGGCCAAATAACTAAACATTAAATAATTAAATAAAAGTTGAAATATATAAATGAATCGTTAAATACATCATTTTTATTTTTATTTATTTATACATTTCTGCATTAATTTCTACAATTGTTTATGTGTTTTATTATGTATTAAATTATTCATTTATATATTTCAACATTTTCAACATACATATTTTTATCTATTTAATTTTGACCATCCATATTTTTCTGCCAAATAATTAGTAAGTACAGCCATTTACAATATTTAAAAAGCCATTATTTTTAACATTAAATAGCTTCAAAACTGTAAATGAAATAAAATAGAGTAAAACCACGGCTACTATTATTAAATAATTACTTTTTTTTCAAATATGTAAATGCAAAATCAAGTTAAAATGGCAAACATTAAATAAATAATAAGATTTCTGCTTCTGTTATTTATTAAAATTACAATTTTACACAATTCTCATATTTGAACACTTATAGAAATCACTATAGCAAGCATTTATTTTGAAATCATTAAATATTCCAGCTTGCATCCTATGTTACTGCACAATAACTTTATAATCATTTCTATAATAAAATGATTATTAATCTGTGATTACCTTTTTTTATTTCTAAGCTTTATTTTCCTGCTAAATTAATAAAAAACTCACTTATTAAACAGCCGCTTATTCATTTTTTCATACTTTCAGAAGGTTCAATATACAGTGTTTTGAAAAATGTACGTTATTATTCAATTGAAAACTCACTGTTTTTATACTGCATTGAATTCATGTTTTTTATAATGACAATATTAAAAGTAGCATGAAAGCTAGAAAAAGTACAATGTGGCTCACTGAAATATTCTCAGTGTTAAACTTCAATGATACAACATCTTGGAGTCAGTCTGTGAGAATGTAAGGGTTATAATTATGGTTTACAGCTCGCGACAAACCTGAGCGAGAGGATGATGGGTTTGAGACATTGTTGCTGTTCACTGAGCGTATCGCTTCAGCAAATGAAAACAACTTCTCCAGGGATAACATTATCCTATACACCACGATTTCTGTCAAACTTAATTGTCTTAAACACACATGCTTTGAGCTTTCCAACTAAATGAAGCTCCCTTAGCTAAATACTCTGGGAAAAAAACTGTCTTTTTAACTCGCCATTTCAAATTAGCACTTTGAAGCAGGCCTGTTTTGAGTGACTATTTGACTGGCCTCTCCTACAGTTGTGCTAATGAGGTGTAAATGTGTGTTCGGTTGTGCCATGGTCAGACAAACAGACACCAGACCAGGAGACACCAGCTATGCACAGGCCGGCTAATGAAGCACGCTAACACAGAGCCAGAGCAAGAACTGATCATCCCACTGAAGTTTTCTAGAGAGGAACCCTTTGAAAAACGAGTATCTGGAGCTCATTCGGTCTCATTAAAAGAGTGCTGGTTGATCAACCAGATGCTGATGGTCGTTTCAAGGAGTGGTAGGATATTCTTATAATAGAATTATGAATTACGATTACTAATACAAATAAATCAAAAATAGAAAACAAGTGATACTGAATTGATTCAGTGTCAACTTTTTATGAGGTTTCAAACCAGGATATTACTAAAATAAATTAATAATCAAATAAAACAAAATTCAATCATTTGTATTATTATAACATTATAATTACAAAATCAAAAAATCTAAATCAAAAATTAAATAGGTAAATAAATTTTAACATTTTTATTTTTAGAATTTTGTTTAGTAGAGTGATTTTGTTTAATACGGATACTTTTTAAAAAAATAAAATATGGTTTTAAAAGACATTGAATTAGGAGTGACCAGGTTAATCTTATCAAATAAAATAAAATAAATAAAAATAAAATAAAAATAAAATAAAATAAAACAAAATATTGTTTTAAAAGACATTGAATTAGGAATGACCAGGTTAATCTTATCAAATAAAATAAAATAAAGAAATGTACATTTAAAACATAGTTATAATAGTTATAATACAGTTATAATTACGAAATCAAAAACATCTAAATTGAAAATAATAAATGTGTTTAATAGAGAGATTATATTTAACTTGGATACTATAAATAAATAGGATTTTAAAAGACTTTGAATTAGGAGTGACTAGGTTAATCTTATTAATAAAATAAAATAAAATACAATTTGAACAGTTACAAATTATCACATGGTTCCAGAAAACCATGATTATATAACCAGGATAAATTAAATTTCAATTCAATATATACATATATATATATATATATATATATGTATTACAATTACGAACAAAAAAAAAAACGTTATATTGAACATCACAGGTTTAAACAAAATAAATAAAGATCCATTATAACTATAAATTGCAATTAGAAATAAATGGGGCGAAAACAAGTCCAAAATTCACATCACATGGGTTGAAAATGCTTCCGAGTGAAATCCGTTTAGATTTGGTCCTCTCTTTTACACACATGCTTGCACACGCAAATGCCAGCAGTGTTTTCCATCTTTCTCTCAATATTGATTGCCGAGCAGGGTCCTCAGATTAAATTTGATTTGATGAATATTAAACAGGCATATGCTAAAGGGGACAGACAGACAAACAGCGGCGTGGGTGGAGGGCCGTAATTTGATAAGACAGCATTTGAGCTCAGTTATGAGCCTTGTGTTCGCGTCGGGAATCACAGTTCAATTTATTTTGTTGCCAAGCAGCTTTCCACCAAAGTGACCCACAAGAAATATTACAATTATTGTGAAAAGTTGAAAGTAACAACGTCGGGGTAGAGACAGTGGCACTTGGGCTTCAGAGATGAGAAATGATGCCTGCAGCTGTCAATCAAAGGGGTGTACAGTACAATAGTGCATGAAATTAAAGGCCAGCGCGGTCGTCTTCATCTGCAGTCAAACTTTCAGGCTCTTTCTAAAGACTCATGTATGTTCCTGTCCACCACTGACAGCAAATCGTTACTAAAAGCATATAATGGCAAACTTTGCCTCTCTTAAATGCCAACACAGTGCCATATGCCTTAATATAATAGGGATGAGCATCAAAAGTGCTGCCACACTGCGCTTGGTCGACAACTAATAAATATTGAAAAGCTCACATGAGCTACACAGAATGCTTAATTGTGTTCATGAGAGAGAGAAAACCAAGGGGAGAGTCCAAAACAAACTGTGTGGCCAATCATTTAGCAGTTTAATGTTTTATTTGTCATGTGAAACATAAAGGAGTGATGTTTGGAATGAAAGCAAAGTTGTTCTTACATAAATACAATTGAAAAAAAATTTACAAATACGAATAAATAACTAAATAAATAAATACAAATGTAAAACAGTAATGCTCATAATTTTAAAGACTACATATATTTTCTTTCTCATTTTTAAAAATGGAATATGTCTGCATAATAATATATTTTTAAATATTTAACTATATTTATATATATTAAGTTGTAATAAATTGAAAGTGCATTGATAATTGACTATTGTAGCACCAACATTGATACAGCAGTGATACATTGATTTCTGCCATTTATTATTTATATTAATAATTAATTATGCTATTATATAGCCTTTATTAATTATTAATATTATAGCCTTTGCTAATTGTTATTATAGTTATTAACATAATTAACATAATAAATATTTATTTATTAGTTTGTTTGTTTATTTATTTTGCATCTTTTAGTACTGAAATTTAGTTGTACTTTTTTTCAAACTTATGCATGGCTACTGTTATGATTCATGGAGGCGAGGAGTCGTGCAAATTCAAATGCAAGCTGTATTTATTAGGCAAACACGGGAGACAGACAAACAGAGTTGTGATCAGCCAGCATACTCATCAGGGGCGAGGCAATAGAGTAGTTAGAGTTCGTAGCAGGAGTCAGTCGAAACCTCCTAACCACACTCCTAGATAGTACAAAGAACCACACTGGGGAGAAGACAAAGTGAGACTTAAATACACACACATATTAGACAGTGGGGCGGAGACACAGGTTAAACTCTAAGGCAACAAATGACATGGG
>JAUYWG010000034.1:3388643-3403389 GCA_034779775.1 Enteromius afrohamiltoni
TCTGGCCATAGGATTCATGCGCGCCCCGCCTCTGCACACCCTACTAGAAGTAAAGATTTCAACAATTTAAAATGAATAAAGAAATTTATTCATCAGATAAAATTAATTTAAGTCAATTACATCATTAAAAAAGCCAATCACATAATTAAGCAATGCGAAATTCAATTCAGTTTCAGTTTAAAAGAATGCATACACAAGCCAATTACATAATTTAGAGAATGAGAATTACATTCAGTTCCAATTTAAATAGAAATGCATGGTTTACAAGTCATAAATTTCATAAAGAATATCTCTTTGGTTTTAAGACTTTAGTCTTTGAAACTTTACAGATCTTCAAGATAGATAGAACTTCATTTGTTGTTCTAAAAACTGTTCTGTCCCAGTTTAGAAGTGAAAAACTGACAATTTTTTGTTCACTACTTGAATGCACATCACATCATAATTACGGATTTCATGCTCGCCAGAAGCAGCAGACTGGAGACGAGTCCTCACAGATCCTCACACTCCTGCTCATTCAGCAGTTTATCACACAACCGAGTTGCACTTCCCATCAGAACAAGAAGAAAGAGCATCACTTGATCCCACGTCACACAGCTCTTACAGCCCCTAAAGATATGTGTAGTGCAGCATTTGACTCTAGGGTCTTCACAGAGACAGCATCACTGACCCCTCGTGCACTAATTGTGATAAAAGGAGAATCTTGGAACGTTTTCAAGGTCTCTCCGTGGAAATTAACAGATGTGGACGCTCTCTGTGCACGAGGAGCCTGTAACAGACCCCAGCGTGGGCCAAATATTCTCCCTCCGCTTGCCCTTGGTCTTTCATCAAACCCCTGCGTTGGACACTTGGAAGCAAATTAGGGGTGTGAGTGCAGCACTCAGCCGGTGCAGTTCAAGCACAGAGAGGTCAATGAAAAGCTTTATGCAGTGAAAGGTCTATAAGGTTGGTGGGGCATTTTGACACCACCGCAGGGAGATTATCACCTCTAGCAGATCCCGACCAGACGGTCAAATGACTCAACAGTCTCGCCAGAGCTGACCTTCCTGAAATTTTTTTTTTTGCATTCACAAGCCATCGCACCACATCCCGCACTCTCTCAGTGCATCTGCTCCCTCCATGTGCCCCATCCACGGGTGTCCCGATGCGCCTGTGTCATTTCTCCCACGCTGTCTTTCTTTGCTACCCCCATGTCGCACTAACAAGTGATGTAACGGGCTCTAAAAAACATCAGCTTGCATGCAAAAGACATTTAAAGAGTCTTTACAAATGTTTACATTTAAAGAGTAGAAATTATACTTTTTTTCATAATAAATGAAATTGTGTGTGTTTTTTAAACTTGGCAGTTGGAAAAAGCAGCATGGACATTCTTCAAACTTTCACCATTTGTTTTACACAGAAGAAAGTACACCAGATGGGTTTGTAATGACACAAACAATGGCATTTCGCAACCTATTTTACTTCTATAATGTTACATGTTTTGGGAAAATATTGGAATCCGAAGATCTAAGCTATAAATATCTGAAATAATAAATATCTAAATAACTGTTCTATAAATGTCTATCTTGCTCTAAATCTCTATCTTGTTGCAATATTTCCAACTATATATTTGTTGCTACAAACCTAAGCTGAATCTAAAACATCTCATCAAAAACTAACACCATGCTTTTGCTGCCTTGCAAGCACTTGTGTTTCCTTCAGGAAATGCAAATCTAGTTTAAAGACTGTCATTTTAATGTCCATTTTTAGCATCATAGCCGAAACGTACCATTTAATAGCACTGCAGCACAAATAGCACCATAAAAGCTGCTCCTAATAATGGAAGGCTTGTGTCGAAAAGGTGCTAGGTAGCGTGTGAGTTATGCGTTTATAACGTTACCTGTCAGCCAGCCATAACAGCAGCGCTCAGGGTGGAATTTAATTAGCCAGAAACGACAGCAAGACGGAGAGACACTGAAGCCTTGCGGTAGCAACAGATTTTGATCTTTTATTTCTTCATCTGAAACCATAAAGCATCTTGGAGCTCTGACAGAAATGTCAAAACCTGGCACAATACGATATGCAAATAATGTGTGGATACAGCTCACCTATCTCATAACATTTCTGTCTTATCTATTGTTTATCATCGTTTACATGAAATATATTTGGCGATGGCCTAAGCTGAAAAAATAAAAATGTAATTCCCTGTGCTGTCAGTTACTAAGCTTTTTTGTTGACGCTCCTCAAAGACATTCCCTCAGTGGAACTTAGCATAATTAGATGATCATCAATTCCCAGATCCAATCAGCGCAAGTGTTTCCTGTTTCTTTGGCAATAATAACATGAGAGCTCACTAACAAGCTAAGCGCTAACAGCCCGCGCGTTTTATTTTTATTACAGATTAAAGTTGAAATCACTCAGGCTAAATTGCTGCATTGGTAGAGTGTGAAAGTAACTGTGGCACAATCACGGGGCCAAATTATTATTTGTTTGTCCGCAAATTGGTCTGAATCACAGGATTGCTCTTTGCTAAAGGTTGAGTACGGGCTCAGCAATGATTTTCCAACACGTTTTTATTCGGTGACCTTAATCATCCCCGTTTTGCAGACTCGATTAAGCCGTTTCACCTTTGAAAAGCTGATAGGTGCTGGGAAACCAGCTGGTTAATGGTGCGTCGACTCGTTTCTCTCTGTTTCTCCCCCATCATTTTAAAGCCACAAGCAATTTATCTCTATATAAAATCATCTCTATACAGTAGATGACATGTTTTGCTGGTCTTGACTCATTATTTAATAGTATTGTGTGTATATAAAGCATTTTTGGTTTGGCATTTCCACTTCGGCATCAAATATAGTGCACTTGTATATGCATTTATGTTTGTTACATTATAAACGTCACTTTTTGACACTTTTTTATTTTTATTTAAATATTTAAAATTTTCATGTATTTATTTTTACCTTTTTTATTATTAAAATTATTTTTTATTTATTCTCACTTCATGATTATTTTTCAATCTTATGCCTACCTTTTGTGTATCACAGTTTCAACAAAATTAATTAGCAATGAATATTGATAACACTAAGAAATGTTTCTTGAGAGCCAAATCAGCATATTAAATACAACAATTATTAAAAATTGTTACATTTTACAATTAAAAGGTGTATATGTACATCCAAAAACAAAACTCTGATTTTCCTAGTTTATGCACACATACACACACACACACAGTATATTCTGAATGATTGAAGTAATTGGTTAAATTTGAGTATTCTTAGCATGTTTAAACATGTTCTAGCAGTTATCATATCATTTTGCTAGCGATAAATACTCCTACTGCCCAGTTGAACACTACATATGCTGTTAGCAATGGTGAATAAAAATAACACATTCCTCCCCAAAACACAATAGAAATTTTAATGGTTATAATGGAAATTGTATTGGTTTTAATGGAATGTATAATGATGTATATTGGTATGTGATGTACAGTATTCTATTGGTGGGATGTTAAATCCTATTGGAAAAGTGCTCCAAACACACTAATATATAAAAATCTATTTTGTCATGGTTTTATTAAAAAAATTAATGGTTCATAGTGGTATTTTAATGGAAACCATTAGAAATTTGTGTAATGGTTTCATTTAGTCTCCTACTGTTTTTTTTTTTTTTTTTTAGCAGGGATGAAGCTGGAATGCTGATTTGAGCTGGTCCTCTGCGATGTTTCTCTGTGATGTTTGATCTGTAAAAAAAATCTAGATGTATTTTTATTTTGAGTATAGTATTGGATGTCACTGCTGGTCTTCCAGGTCTCTTGAAATAAAAACAAGGTAGCAATTTACTTTGGTGTCCTTTGCCTCTGAACACTTTCTCATTCCAGACATGCAGGAACCTCCACACCATACACCCTCAACCTCAACCGCATCCAATAATCATACCGGACTGTATAGAAGAGTTTTAAAGTAAAAGACAAACACACACAGGACTGAGCCACCGGCAGGTCAATGTAAGCGATACACAGCAGCAGCCATAACATCATTTCCAACAGTGTGTGCATGTGCGTGCTTCGCCTACAAACAGTGTCGTTTTCCATTCTACTGTAACTGTAATGATTGCTAATCCATTTAAGCCTTTTATCTTTGCAGCTCTGGTCAGAGAATATATGGAAGGACACAGCAAACAGTGAGCTAAAGCCTTGCGAGAAGCGTTTAATTCAGAAAACTGTTGTGGTCAGCCAGTCAACCTTACTAAATACACCCAGTTTTACATGCTAACTGTGTTAAAAAGACACCGTAATATCAAGAAAGCCTTTAATGCACACACACACATACACAAAGTTCATAAATATGCAGTGGAATTGTAGAGAGAATGTAGGTGGAGTGAAAGTATTGCTATGTCTAGTTTGAATGTTTGTGGTTAAGATGAATTAGTGATAGCATGATTAGCATGTTTTAGTATTATTACCATTTTGTTAGCAAGTTGATACCCAGATAGCACACGTATGTCTTACCATCATTAGTAAGTTGATAGCATGTTAGCATTATTTGCTTGCATGTTTTAACATGATTAGCATGTTGCTATGATGTTTTAGCATTATTAACATGGTGTTAGCATGTTGATAGCATATTTTAATATGATTAGCATGTTGCTGACATGTTTTATTATATGGCTGTAGTTTAAATCTCCAAAATACTGATTATATTATGGCTCAGAAGAAGCATCTTAAATAGAAGATCAATGAATTTTTCAAGCCAACTTTACAATAATAATATTTCATAACTTCTAACTTTTGAAGAGGTCTTAGGCTCAAGCCATTTTGCCTCACCCATAGCCTCCTCTTAGAAGCTGATCGATACAAAGCCACCGGCATCGAATCCATCAACAAATAACTATGCAAATAAAAATCAATAGACCACCAACAGGAAATCTCTAGCTTTCCAATTAAAGCACAAGCTGGAACAAGAGCAGCAATGGAATGGCCGCACTCAACTACATTAATACAGTGACAAGTCCCTTCTGGAGATGTGCTATATTATAAAGCACTGCTCTCCACGCTAGAAACAAAAACATACTTATTAGAGGTGATGAATTCTTTATGAAAAAATAACACCAAACGATTTCCTCCAAGCATTATTCGCCTGAGAGGATGATTCATGTTTGTCCGTGTCTGACCTTACATACATGTAACGCCCTTGTCTGTGTTCCCGTCACATGTTCTATGTCTTTCATTTAGTCTGAGTACCTGGATGCCCTTATGTGGTCTTGTTCCTGTCCTAGTTAAGTTGAGTGTGTTAATTAGGGTCCAGCCGTGTACCCCATGTGTGTTTGGTTTAGCGTCATCAGTGTGTGTATTTATAGTGCCTCTGTGCTAGTCCTTATTGTCGAGTCCTCAAGTGTGTCTGCTTCTGTGTTCCACGTTCAGGTTTGAATGAAAACTATTTCATTTCAAGATTCAAGATTTGCAGACATCGTGACAGATGGACTCGACCATCAAAAAAAATATGATCAGCCCTGAAGAGATCCTGCTTCGCCCCCTCAACGGGCTTCCTCCACTTCCCGGTTGGCATGAGCAATGGCCAGGAGGCCTTCTTCTAATGCTAGGAGGCCTTCGTTCAGCGGAGTCAGCTTCCTAAAGCAGCGCCTTATGGAGGTAAATCCAAGAACAACTTCACCATATGGAGATAAATCCATGTACAAATTTCCACAACAAATTCCACTCACCATGTATTCTAGCTCCCATAGCCCAGATTCAGACATTGATTTGTGGGCTGACCCACCATAACTAATACCCGCAGATGCCAATCCGCATTTTCCTGAGCCGTCCCCGAGTCCAGCCCCAAGTTTTCGCTGGTAATGCCTAGCCGAAATCCAGTTCCAGAGTCTCATCCAGGAGTGCCGATTCCAGCCCCCAGATCTCGACCAGAGGGGCTGATCCTGATTCCAGTTCCCAAATGACGGCCGGGAGAGCCGTTTACAAATCCAGTTCATTGTTTATGGCAAGGAGAGCCGTTCCCGATTCCAGTCCCTGATTTACAGCCGGGAGAGCTGTTCCCGAATCCAGTTTATAGTTTACGGCAAGGAGAGCTGATTCCGATTCCAGCCTCTGGATTCCAGCCAGGAGAGCCGTTCCCCAATTCCAGTCCCCAGATCATGGCCTGGAGTACCGATCCCAGCCCCCAGATCACGCCCTGGAGTGCCGATCCTGATTCCAGCTCCAGTATCTCGGCCCGGAGAGCCGATTGTAGTCCCCAGTTTATGGCCAGGAGAGCCGTTCCTGATTCCAGTCTCCAGATCACGACCAGGTAGAGTTGTTACCGATTCCAGTCTCTGGATTATGGCCCAGAGAGCCGAAAAGGGATATAGTCGGGGAAAGGGTGGGTAGGGAGGGGACGCCACTATGGCCTCCCAAGGCCCCTGATCCTCCATGGCCTCCCAAGGCTCCTGATCTGCAGGAACGGGTCAGGGTTTCGATGCCGTCCTGGAGGCATCCAGAGACTCTGTCCTATGCGCCGTCCAGGATGCCCGCCCTCCCATCCCTCCGTAGTTGAGCTTTTGTGGAGTGAGGACGCACCTTTCGGGAGGGGGAGATAATGTAACGCCCTCGTCTGTGTTCCTTGTCACATGTTCTATGTCTTTGGTGTAGTCTTGAGTTCCTGTATGCCGTTATATGGTGTTGTTCCTGTACTAGTTTAGTTGAGTGTGTTAATTACTGTCCAGGCGTGTACCCCATGTGTGTTTAGTTCAGCGTCATCAGTTTTGTATCCTTTGTACACTATTAAAAAAAAAAGGATAATCTGCAGTTGTTGAATAGGGGTGTAACGGTTCACAAAAATCATGGTCTGGTTCGGTATGTTTTCGATACAGCAAAAATACAATTAAAAAAAGAGAATTTCTTTAATTTTTTTATTTATTAAAACTAACATGGTATGACCTTGCTTTTCCCCTTTTCTTTTACTATGAACAACAATGGAGCTATACTTCACATATCTTCTGGGGTTTCTTTTTAGCAGCAAATAAAGAAGTGTTTTGGAAAAGTCAGCCTTGGATGGTATTTATTGATGAATTAAAAAATAATAAAAAGTAGATTTTAGCCATTTCAAATCATGAAAGCTGAGCGTCCCGTGTTCATAGACCGTGTGCGCCATCCACTGACATCCAGGGCGCCGTTTCTTCCTGTGGGACAATCCGCGTGAGGGGAGACGACATGGGAGCGATCCACTATTTAATTTTGTGGTGTATGTGTCACCAAAGGCTTAGGGGCACATGCAGCGCGTTTTGCGCACGCAAGCTCTTTTTTTCAATAGATTTGCAGATTTTAAAATCCAAAGCAGTAGCTAATGATTTTGTAACTGACAGCGCTTTCATGGTTGCCTGGTAACAGCAGATGCGCAAACGCCGAAGCTCTTTGAAATCGGTGGAGGAAGCGACGCGCCTTGCGTTTTCCATTCGTTTTTAGACACTTCATGAACAGACCTTATGTTACCCTTTCACACTTGAGTTTAAAATATTCTATCTGAGCCTCCAGAGTGAGTTTTTTTAAGCAACCGTTATTTTGGAATGTTTAGTCTTACCGTTTCTATGACGAGGCTTCATACTTGTCATGTGACGCACCGCAGTCACAATAGCGTTGTGGAACACATGGATTGTTTTCATTTTGTTTTTCCCTTTTTTATTATTAATATTTATGAACATACAGACTCTATTATGACATATTTTATATTCCAAATTTGAAATCTGTGCAAGTAAATGTATATGGTAATTTAAACACTTTTATAATGACTGTGTTAGTTGATCTATACCGGGTGATGGGCATCACCATGTTAGTTCACGCTGAATCCGAGCTGTGGGATTTACAGCGCGTAAATTCATCCTCTCCTCCTGAAACATGTTAAAGTAAGTCTCCGATAAACAGGGAGAAGAGAAGAGTCAACTTTATAGTAACCTACACGATCTGTTAATTATATTATATATATTAATATTATTATATTAATAATATTAATGCTATTAATAAAACATGTCGTCGGATTATATTTGTAAGGATCATTATTGCGGTTTCTATAGACATCAGCGTGTATATTATAAACTATGAATGTATGGTTTTGCTAGTACTTATGTGTTTTTAAATGTATGAAACCTACAATTAGGAGTATATGGTTGAAAACACTTCATATTTGTGATAATATGACGCTCAACACGTCCGATCTGCCTCAGCGCCAGCAAAAACGCGAGAGCAGATTTAAATTCAGCAGTTGATGACGTGATGCACTGAACGTTCTAATCACACTGGTGTGATCGTACATGTGAAAGGGTTAATGCTCCAGTATCGTTAACGCCAATACAAACATTATTTTAGTGTGTTAGAGCAGAAAGATGCAGCTCTGGTTAAACAGCTGGATGCTGGGTTGAAATGGCAAAGGGAAATGCCTAACGTTACCTGAATGCTGCGGGGATGTTTGGGGGTGGGAGGAGCAGACAGCGGGTTCCCTGTCCCGTCGTTTGTGCTGCCTTGTTGAGTGTAGCACTGTAATCATTATATGTTACACAGTTTATTCTTTTTTTTTTCTGAATTGTTCGGTTCGTATGCGTACCGAACCGAAAGCCTCGTACTGAACAGTTCAATACGATACAACGTATCGTTACACCCCTGTTGTTGAATGTTTATTAAAATGTAGATATCAGACCATATGAACCACATATAAAATGAGAATATTAATAAATGTGGTAGCAATTAATTAATGAGCATGCATTTTACTTGCATGTATTAATTTAATTGTATATAAAAAAAGAATCTTAATAATTGTGATGTAAAATAATAATAAAGTGCTATAAAATTTTTTACTTGACTCCCGTTTGTAATATGCACATATTTAATGGTACTAGAAGTTCCTTATTTTTAAAACAAGGTAAATGTAGTCACATATGCGACAGCAATTAATTAATGAATACATCTGTACATTTTAAATGTATATTAAAAAAATAATCTTAACAGTTTTAATGCAAAAAAAAAAAAATATAATATTAACAAATTGCTAGAATTTTTGTATCTTCCATATGTAATATACACATATTTAACAATAGTTTTTAAACCCACTAACCCACCACATGACAAGTGGCCACTAAGACCCCAGCATCACGCCGCTCTGCCAAGGGTCCATTTCCACGTCAAAAGTATTCCAAACACTCTCGCGCGGACTAAAAGCTTTTCTCCACAGCGGGAGCCAGCAGACATTCGGTGCGGTCTGATTAGTGGAGGCGCTGATGTGTTGTGGAGAGAGAGAGTGTGTGTGTGTGTGTGTTTTCCAGCTGCACAGGCGAGATGTGGATGTAATTGCTGTAAGTGTTGGGCAGCTGGTGTGGAGGAGGCGTCTGCGATCTGCTCTCCGACATCTCTCTCTCTCTCTTTCTTTTCCCTTTCCTGGTTTGCACTCTTTAACATTGCACACAAACAGCAATTTCGGAGGCTCACAGACACACAAACCTTGACAGCGTGTTTGTCAGCTCGCAAATGCATGTGAATTTCACTCTCCTCCGTCTCGTTTTGAGCCTCCTGAGATGCTCCTATGCTAATGAAACTCTAGAACACCTGCAAACTTGCTCGGCGTCGTGAAGAGCTGTTGTATGCTGCTGATATAATTCTTAAGCGCACTTTGTCAGACATTTAAAGCAGGGAGCTCGGTTAGCCTCGCACCTCAGGAGCTTCATCGCAGGGCCAGGAGGAGCCGGAGCCTTTCTCCTCTCTTCATTAATCATCATTAACACCGGGCGGCTCAGGCTCCATGGGCTTTGCCTGCCATGCTACAGCTTTTAGCATCTGGCCCAGAGATAGAGAAGGACACAGAGGGAAAGAAAGATGAAGATGAAGAGAGAGCTGTGAACCATGGCTTTTGAACTGCAGTTCATATAAACTCATTACGGTCAACATGAAATGTCATTCACAACCCATTATATGCCCATAATTAGCAAGAGTGATATCCTAATGCAAGTGCTAGCATTAAATTGGCATTGGCAGATGATGCCAACCCTGGAAAAACACACAGCACTACCGAACTAATTTATAATGTTCCTTGTCTGTTCGATTACGTTATTAATTGATCTTTATCTCACATCTATGCCATATCTACATGTACAAGCTACTACTACATATACTGTAAAACATTACTTTAGTGTAAAGCTGCTTTGCAATGATATGTATCATGAAAAGCGCTATACAAATACATTTGAATTTAATTGAATTTAATTGGCAAACGACAAGGTCATGCATTCGATTTCGCTGGGAGTACATGAAATGATTAAACGTATATACTAAATTCAGCCAAAAAACTTAAAGTCTTAAACTTTAAGCATAAATTTACTGTGTAAATGTAGGCTTAAACAAGCGTTTTTAAACCAGGGAGCTGTTTTTTTTATTTGACATATGTTAAATGATTATAATTCAATAACTGTAAAAATAATAATAATACTTAAAAACAATTTAACCTGACATTTGAAAAAAAAAAAAAAGCTAAAAAAAATATATATTTATTTAAAAAATGGATTTAAATATTTAAATATAAAAAAATAAATAAATAGGTACATATATATATATATATATATATATATATATTAAATTAGTGATAAAATTTATGTAATAAAATAAATATTTAAAACATTTATTAAAAATATATATGCATAAAAAAATAATTAAAATAAATGGAAAAATTTTATTTAATGAAAACATTTCACAAATGAATTAAATACGAGTACAGTTGCTATAATTAATATAAAAACTATAATACATAGTGTAAATTGTAATAATCTTATATAACTACGGTTTAAAATTTTAAGATGGGGGATGATGGTAATTAGTGTGGTCTACGGTAACAAATGGAGCAAGGCACTGCATTTTGTTTACGAATGATGAAGACAAGCCCTTTCCTCTTTTAAGAAACATGTTTTGATTTCACATTGACTTTAATGAAGAAGCAGGGCAGTAGTGTAATTATTTTGCCCTGCGTTGCTGCATTTTGTCAGTGTGTCGGTTCTCCAGAGATGCTCTCCATGCAGTCAGATGACTGGGCCCCCGGGGACCCCCATCTGCAATAGAGCCATCATGTGAAAATAGGCCTCACATCTGTTCAGGCCAAACGGGGGCAAGTTTAAAGCAAGACAACCCACTTTTCACTGTATCTGTGCATGCTCGTGCAGCACAACCCAAGAACCAAACAAAAAAAATGCCACAAACCCCAATGGACAGCACTGACTGAAAATAGGAACGCAGGTGCTGTGCTTCTCAGAGAGGAGAAACATCTCAAATTTTTAATGCACAGAAGGAATAAAGGAGGGAGGCTGTGGCTGGCAAAAAAAGTCATTTCATTATTTAATGGCATTGTGCCATTAAAGGAGCTTGGGAAAGCATTGGTCAGCAGCATTTACAGTCCCACCTGTTCGTCAACAGGGTTTTAAAAATCAGCAGAGACACTGAATTATTTATCAAATGTCACAGGACCTCATTAAATCCTCAAAAGCTCACGGCGCACTCCACAACGCTGAGCCCTTTGACTCTTCTCAGAGATTAAATGTTGGAAGGCAGAACGGCTTCAAACCCACTGACTCACTCGCTGACCCTGATTAGCCCTGCGGCCCATTTGCATTCGAGTCTGTAAACAGTGTTTACATGTGTGCATGACATCGCTTTCATTAAGCTTGACCGGAAAGACTTTATAATAGGCTTTTGATAAGGGTTGCAAAATGTCGAGCAGGCAGCTTCAGTCATTCTTGCACAATCTTAACAAATATCTTGACAATCAGTTGACACCTAAATATGTCTGAATATCAAACCAAGTATGGCTTCTGGATAAAACAAACAACCCAAAATACATCAAATTACTAAAAATATATTAAACAATTATAATTTAATATCTAAATAACAATTTAAATAACACTAAATAATATTAAAAATAAATAAAATATATTAGATATTAAAGAGTGAAATAGATATAAATAATAAATTTTAAAAAATAATAATTTTTAATTTTAATAAAAAAATACATGATGTGAATTAATTAATTAATAGTATACAAATTAAAACTTTTTCACAAATAATAAAAATCTAAAAACCAATTAAACAATAAAAATGAAAACCCAATAAGTAAATAAAACATAAAACAGATCAAATTAAAATATATATATATTGAATCTATATTTATTGAATCTATCGTTTTACAAAATTTGAAACCTAAACTACTTTTTGAGAAAAAGTACTTGTGAAAAAGTGTGCTTGTCCTGTCTTTATTTGACATACCAAAAAAAAAAGCTTGGTTTGACATTTTGTTATATAAATGACATTTGCACATTTTTAAGTGTGCCTTAAGTGTCCAAATACTGTTGGGGCTGCTAGAGCAAGACATATTACATTAGCATAATTCCCTCACTGTCCAGTAACCACGCAGGTTCATTTTTAGTCGGTAATTACCAGCAGCTAAATGTGCATTGCTCACCAGGGACAAAAGGGCACATCTTTATATCCAGTGGTTTGATATGATTTGCACTGTGGCTCGCCAATTCCCAGAATGCTCTGCAAAGCTGTGTCTCTGTTATATTCCATGGCCAGTTTACTCAAGCTGCCCAAGGCTCTTTACACACACACACACAGCATCTCTCCTGCGCTCTTGTTGCTCTACGGACAAATTCTTAAGCAAACTATCGGAAATAAAACCATTTAAAAACTATTTTATGAAGTAAAAGCTTTATTAGCTTTCAAACATCTAATTTCAGGCCTGGATGAGATGGCTCTGTTAGTCGAGGAGAGCAGATGCTACAAAACGCAAATAATTTCATTTGCTATCACTCAACTGAGAGTGACCCAGTACAGTACCTCAGGACAGACTCACAGCAAATTGCAGCTAAATCCATTTTAGCCCAATTTTAGCCCATTTTGCCTTATAATATCAGTCATGTTTGTTAAACGTTCTGTAATACTGTGAGGCAAATCAACATTGTGAGCACCGCAGATGTTTTACAGGCAATCAGACTCCACTCAGTTTAAATAAAGTACAAAAACATAAATAAAAAGAAATAAAGTCCCAAGAAACCCATTTTATTTATTATTTTACCAAATTCGGTTTTATTGTTTAATTTTTTCTAGACTCTGTTTTAATTATTAAATGTTATTAATCAAAAAACATGTCTAATTAATTTCAGTAATGTAACATACCATATTTAACATTATTTTAATAAAAGTTTAGCAAAAAGTTTATTTCTCTGGCTTAATGAAATGAATTATTTTTTGGATCCCAGTGGAATGGTTTCATTAAATGTTTTTTTCCAGAAATATTGTGTTGTGTATTTCCATTTTGATAAATTCTGGTAATAATATTTCTCTACTATGGTTGTGCCGATAGACGATAGTATTGTAATCATGTATTATTATCACCTATTATTATTGGGCTACCAATATCGACTTGCCCCACTATTTGAGAATCAGTGTTTTGGGTATTAATTTTGCATTATTTATATATGCTCTTAAAGTGACGGCAGCCATTCATTTGCATTTTATGAATCACCAAGTATCACAGTTTCGGCAAAAAAAAAAAAATCATCTTCACCATTCGTCTTAAGAAAAAAAGTCATCTACTGTACACTTGGATGGCCTGAGGGAGAGTAAATGAACATTTTTGGGTACACTATCCCTTTAAATGCACTCTAGCCCTGTTAAGAAATTCTGCAGATGTTTTGCAGGGATTCAGACCGCAGTACGCTTTCGAAACATTGTGCTTTTATCTGGATGTGATGAGCGGCAGTATCAAGGTCAGCAGCCCTGTGGCCTCGCAAGTTTACAAAGCTTAACACCCGCCTAATGAGAGACCAGTTATCCCTTTGTCCCCCTATGTATTTCAGAGCTTCTCATCCATCCATCCTAGATGCTCCTTTCTCTTTTTTCTGGCCTGGACACGGCAAAAGATATAGAGATGTGTGTAAATGAGATGAAAGCTTGTGTGCATCCCTTTTTTAAAATATGGGCTTTAAAGCACTGGAGCGTATGGAAAATGATCTATAACAGAGCTGGGGATCCTAAAAACCAACAATGGACATCAACAATGTCTGCCCTCAGATCCCCAGAAGCACAACCTTGTGCACTTAACGATCAGGTGTGCGTGTTTGTCAAGATTTCATCATTAAATGCAAGTTTAATCCGTCATGGACGGCCGTGAAAGCGCACTTCAGCGAGACCAACAAATAGAATAACAAAGTGACTACAAATGGATGCAATGCCTGTTTCTGAGAAATAAACTCGTTCAGCATGTCAAATAATCAACCAGGCAATAAAAAGAACAGCCTTGGGTATTTTGCAGCTCAACGGGTCACCGATACTAAATCGATTAGAGAAATGAAACGATTTCTCACCTCACTAGGGGTCACAAACTGGTCATCGCATTTTTCAATCACCATTCTTCAAAAAGCTGTCCATAATCATTCAAATAAACCCAACCAGGCACAACCAAACTATACATCCCTGCAAAATAACCTGGATGACCATTCAACATGACATCAAACAACAACAATTTAATATACAATATCATATTTTAAATTCATAATAAAACCATAATGAATTTAATCATGTATATTTAATGAATATAAACCAAAATATTTAATACAGATTCAATATACAAGATGTAGAGTTTTTTTTTTTTTTTTTTGTTATTAATTCATGTTAAAATCTCACACACCAATACCACATACATATTTTAAATAATTTTAAAAATTACATTAAATTTAATCAAAATGTAAATTATTTTTT
>JAUYWG010000034.1:3403489-3417237 GCA_034779775.1 Enteromius afrohamiltoni
ACATGTATATACATATACACACATATATATATATATATACACATATATACATACATAATATATATATATATATATATATATATATACACACAAAATTTTCAAGAATTCAATTCACTAATTTATTATGAATTTAATAGCAAATATTTTATGTATATTTTAATTTATAAGTAAACTATAAATATAGTATAAGCTTACTAGATTATATTCAAAATCTAAAAAAGAAGTCCATTATAAAATATTGTAAATCACAGATTTCTTGTATGCTCAACCATAAATAAAATATATTACATCAGTGCCATTCATATTAAACACTCTAAGCAATAACATCACCAACCAAACAAATCTTTATTTATCAGCTGATCTAATTCCAACCTGAAGCTGAGATTTTGTGTTCTCTAATAAGGCACGGAAGGACAAATCGTTTATTTCACAAAGTTGCAAGCTTGTAGCAGCCCCTCTTATCCGTCACAGGCAGAAATGGTGATATACAAGTTTGTACCTGTCAGCTTTCATTTCTGGTAGATCTTTTGAATAATATAGCAGCTTTTGGGCTTGTGCAACATCAATCCATGCACATACATAATATATATATATATATATATATATAAAGTTACAATAGTCATGCTTTTATTTGATACTACAACAACATGACTATTGTAACTTCATATATAATTTATCAAACATAAAGCCTGTCTAATTCAAAATGTCTTGCTGTAAAATGAGAGTGTGGACAATGATGTTTATTATGAGTCCTATATAAAGTGGTTCATGCTGGCAGGGTGCTGAGATGTTATAACTGACCTTTCATAACCTTTTGGCAGGACTAAAGCTTCCTAATGGTGTTTCCAGCCTCCCAGTGATAAGTGTACATTCACAACACACTAGTTAGTGTGTGCATATAAAATAAGAGGGAGAGGATTTGGGGAAAAGCAAAGTGCACCGCTCCATCTCTGTGTGTAGGCTGAAGGCTCATGAAAGGCAGGCCGACCCACTGCGCTGTGCATTAGATGACTAATCTGACACTTGGCAGGAAGACGTGTCACTTCTGTATGTTCAATCTGCCACATCATCAGTGCTGTGCTGACAGAAGAGACTCTGATTAGTAGTGTGCATACTTACGGTAAAGATATGAACAAATATATAAACAGATGAATAATATCTGAAATATTGCAGCTTGTTAAGCAAATGTGTTATTGTTTTTATAAGAGATCCTATTGTTTGACAAATGAAAAAAAACAAAAAACTAAACATAGTATTCCATTCAATATAGTCGAGCCATAGCAAGCATTTAGAACACCCTGGTAACCACCTGGAAGACCACCTAGCAACAACATGAACATCTTAGAAACCACCTAGAACACCCTAGCAACAACATATAAACACCGCTGTAGCGATGTAGTGTCAAAATGTATTGGGGAAGCACTCGTTTACTGCAGTAAATTATTAAACTACACATTCCATTACTATAAAATATTTACCTGTCATAGCAACCACCTAGAACACCCTAGTAAACCATCCAGAACACCCCATAAACCACCTACCAACTACAAGACTACTTTAGAAACCACAAGTACACCTGCAACCATTCAGAACACCCTAGCAACAACATATGCACACCCTAGCAACCATAGCACTCATTTACTTCAGAAAATAATTAAAATACACATTCCAGTGCTGTAAAGAAAACTATTTAGGCTAGGTTGTGCCTTTTCATGGAACATGGCAGTACGTTGCAGCGGTGGTACAGATAAACGAAGAGTCTCGGCTCTCTACCTTCCCTCTGCCCGTCTAATCTCGACAAAGCCTTTCTCTTTATTAAAGGATTAAACTGTTGACTATGGATACATCTTCATTTGGCCCCGTCTCCGATCAAAGGTCCAGCTCTGAACTGTAATACACCGCTGGCTGCAAACGAGCCCCCGTGGCCCAGACAGAGGGCATCCAAACGCACCACATGCATTGCAAAACTGATAGTGCAGCATGCTTTGCAAAAGGCAAAACTCTGAAGCATGTTTTTTCTTCTCCGAAGCGTGTGACACTAATTCGGCTCTGTCCACTTCAGGAAAGAGAGATAAACCCACTCTCTTCGTCGGATTCACGTCACACTTGCTGAGCCGATAAACGTCTTTGTCGCCCCAAAGAGTATTTACATCAGTTTGTACTTTTACGCTTAGCGAGCGATGTTAAATTGTTTATCCGCCGATGAGTACATTAAAATATGGATTTCTCAGTTTTGCTGCCAAACTTGAGCACGCTTTCATCGTGTCCTCAATATGTCAAGGCAGTAACCTGACTGCCGCCGCCGCATGAGAATCAGTGTCTTTTAAATGAAAGAACATCTTGCAGGGAAATAAATCCCGCTTGTATGTTTGCATGTTGTCACGTACTGTATAGTCGAAGCGTTTGATGTTCCAGATGCATGTGTATTTTATTCTCTATTTTTATATGTCATGTCAAGTTATCAGATCTAACAATGTAAGTCGTGCTTAATAAACACAACACTCAGAGCATCACGGACTGATGAAGTTCTAGCGTGTATCTGAATACAAGCTAATTCATTTAGCTTTGGGATACATTAAAACAATTTTTTAAAAAGGACATTTGATTATAAAAGATTTCTATTTCAAATAAATGTTGTGGTTCTGAACTTTCTATTTATCAAAATGTCAAAGAAAAAAAACAGACATGTTATGCAGCTTTTCTCAATGTTGATAAAAGGAGCAGAAAATCAGCATAATAAAATGATTTCTGAAGAATCATGTGACACTAGAGATTGAAGTAATGCTGCTAAAAAATGCAGCTTTGCTTCACATGAATGAAGCAAGTTTTTAAATATATTAAAATAAAAAAAAACAATCAATAATTCACAATATTAATGTTTTTAATCAATTTTTGATCAAATAAATGCAGCTTCATTTAAACCATGAAAAATGGGATTTGGTCAGTATTTGTAAGCTTTGAGGCTAAGCTATATGCAGCCACACTCACTAGTCAGCAGAATTAACTTTCAGCTTTTAAACAGCTAGTCTTGCACTAATGGGGGTGTCCAATTTTTTTGTCCAATCAAACAGCCTCTAGACTAAGAACATCCCTTAAGCTAAGCATCTCAACCCAACTTTCCATTCTAATAGGATAAATTAACATAAGAAAGAAAACAACACAAATGAAAAGCAAAAATTAAGTACTCTAGTATTAGTATTTAGTATTCTTTTCAACTTCGGCAGAGACAACTTCCAAATCTACAGCCATGTCCTTTCACAATAGCTCAAGTTACTTGTACTGTATTTCTATACCACTTTATATGTTACAGATGGCTTCAAAGCAGCTACAAAGAATTAAACAGAATCAATGAAGCAAATTTCACCAAATATGAGACAAGTTTCACAGTTTTTCTTTTCAAAGACGGTAGGTTCGGCAGCTCACGTGATGCGACGTTGCACTTAAGGGTTTGGAAGGTCCGGTTTGAATTCGGTGTAACTACAGTTCGATAAAACAGGTTTAAAAAGCATCAAAGAAAGTTGAAATGGTGTAGGGCATATTTACAACCTGATAGAGCATTAACTTTTAGCGACAGTCCCCAGATATTCTGATCTGTCGTGCAACTAATGCAACATAAATAGAAATATATATATATAGAGAGAGAGAGAGAGAGAGAGATAAAAACAGTGTTGCTTAAAAAGTGCATATTTTTATGAGAACAGGCTGCTTTGTTCACACACCAAGTCAGGCTTTCCTGCACTAACTTCAGACTCCTCGGTTAAACGCAGAGACGGATTACCCGTTGAGCAGCCACTGGTGGAGCAATTTAATTAACAAAGACGTGAGATCGAGACTTAGCAAGAATGAGTTTCAGGGCTTCCTCTTATTGAAGTGCAGCTTTGCAGATCTGAACAGTCCACTTCTCCAGACGATCCCTCTCCAATAATTATGGTCTGTTCTCCTGGTAATTGGCCACAGTGTCATTTCACTGCACGGTAAAGAAGGGCCTCTCTGTGCAGGATGACCTCAGCCTTTCCTCCCCTCAAGACTTCAGGGTAATTTCTTAAGCAAGGCAGCACGCCGCCTCATGAATAAAAAAAACTCAGAGATGGCTGCAAATAAAATCACGCTGACAACATATTAATAACACATTTACATTCATCCGTGACTCGTCTCCCACTGTGATGCAAGCCTGGCAATTAGAAGTCGAATGCTTTTGAAGTACACCATTGAAGCGCTCCTCTGGGTCTCTGCGCTGCTATCGAAGGCTCGACATTTAAGATTTTACGAAGCACCTGTGGTGCCGTGCAGTTTAAAGCGATAAGTCAACCAAAAATAAAAACAATTTTCATTTCATTGAAAATCCTTGAAGGCCATTTCGCACTCCTAATGCGAAGCACACTTTGATGTTAGCTGCTGCTAATAATGCGATACACAATATGAATAGCACATGAACATTTCTCAGTATTGAATGATTAAAGCCTATTTGTGTGCCATCTTGGAAGTGAAGCTCCACTGAGCTTGTTGCTATGCATTGGCATTTACTTGCAGAATCTCATCGAACAAGGGAACTTATAGGGTTGCACAACCAATCTTGTTGCTTCCCACCTTTTGTAACAGACTTCATTTTCAAATATTGGATAAAATACTACCTATGTAGGTAGCACATGAACAGAGCCACTGTGTAATATCAGAGATACATTAAAGCATACTTTATTGTTAGCTGGTTTAAGGCTAGTAATGGTTTACGAATAGCTGTTCTTTGGCTAATTATGTACTATGAATAAGCAAATAAACAAAACAATGCATAGCACATCAAAACCTTACAGTATTAAATGAATTAAGCATAATAAAATAAATGTGTGTGCCAACTTGGAAGTACATTACCAGAAAATGTTCTTTAAAACAAGGAAGCTCACAAAACGGTAGCACAACCGACCTTGTTGCTTTTTTATATAGTTCATATTTATTTCAAAGTCTCTAACTGATTTTTTTTTCTTTTCTTCAGTACACCTTTAAATACTGCCTAAATACGTAGCATACTAGAGCCATTGTGTTTCTTGTGTTTTTTTTTGTTTGTTTTTTTCATGTACAGTCATAAAACTACTTACATTCTGATTATAGCTCTGCATCAGAACATGAAGGACCATGAAAGCACAATACAATTATTATAAAACTAACTCAATTTCAAGCAACGTCACTTTAGTCTTTCAATTGGTCACCAAATGCAAAAACAATGTCCTGGCAGAAAATTAAGAGTGGCTTTTTTGAACCAATCTGCAGCTGCATAATCAAAATAGGGGTATAACACCTTTGAAAACCCAATGCATTCATTCATATTAATACAGTACACTGAACCCTATGCTTTTACATATTTCCTTAGAGTGCAAAAGACAGTATTACTCAATATTATAAAAAACGATTTAAAATAACAAAAAAATTGAATCCCATAACAACACAATACTAAACCTGATATACTCCAGCTACCAGGCTAATGAGAGACCGATCACCTTCAGCAAATTACGAGTCATGTACTGCTCAGCTCTTGATCAGTGAATATGGCTGTTAAATAAGAGCAAGGCTGAATTCAGTGGTTTTATTGCTTCATGAATAGTAATTTAGCCCATTCAAATTTAAACACCAACCTCATTAAAATAAAACTCAGCTCAGGTGCAGATAAATAGATAAAATTACTTAGAAATGTAACCAATAATCATTTATTCATAAACTAATACAACCATATACGACACTCTTGGCTTGTATGGTCAAGTTTTACATATTTTAATGACTATATATATAAAGCAAAATGAAAATTACTCCAAAGCCTTATGACATATTCATGATGGAAATAAGCAAGAATAAAACATCAAAAACAAGTCCCCTATTTTATTTTCCCCACAGGGACTTGACAGGACCTACATTACCAAAACCCACACACAACAGCAGACATTCAGGTCAGTGTTCAAGCACTCATATTCTACCTGACCTGACAGGGCCAGAGCTCACAACTGGGACCAATTTCCTCAGCGTGCTCTCCAGAGCTTTAGTTCATTATTCTAAGCCCAGAGAAGATGGCGCAGCGGGAGGTGAATTCATCTGCAGACGCACGCGCCTCAAACCAGCGGCACACACTTCTGCAGCCTTGAGATTGGAGGCTCAAGGTCTTCAAAGCACAAACCAGCTTAGGGTTCTCCGTTATGTCTTGGGAGAAGGTTTGTTTGGTTGTGATTTTGGAGAATGCGACAAATAAAGAGAAAATTAGACAAAGGAAGAAAGGGATCTACTGTTCCTCTACTAAGAACTTCCAATGAACTTGTATTTGCTTTTGAAGGTTTGCATCTTTCTCCAAGTTCTTTTCAGAGCTGCAGGTATTGCAGAACATGCTTTTATGTCTGACGCCTTTCACACAGAATGGAAATATGGCATTTCAATGGGAAATGCAACAAAGAGAACAAGAACAGGAAACCATAGAAAACAAGCAAATGCATGAATGGAAACCACATAAGAGAAGAAAAATTAATGATTGGAGCTCTCAGCCATTACAACACGCTCCCATTATAATACGCCGTAATCACGCAATGCTCACAACAGAATTTAGACACTGACTAAACATTATTTTACCACAATACTTCTCTATAAATATAAACATAAAATTTTATTATAACTAAATTATTGAATAATGTGAAAATAGCGCATCAAGGCAATAAAAAAAAATGTGTAACTGCTTAATTACACTTTTAGGGTAATAACTCTTTTTTAATATAATAATAATATAATAATTAATATTAATAATATAATATAATATAAAACTATCAAAAATGTAATTGCTTTGTTGCACTTAATAATAAAAGCAAGGTAATCAAAAAAACTAAACTTTTTGTTGTACCTTTTTGCTTGCTGCATTTAAAAATTCTAAACACATATTTTTTAGTTTCTCTGTTGCAATATTACGTATGTGACACTGGCTAGTTGCAAAAATGTAATATAATAAGCTTCTAGCAAATACCACTTAATAGCACAACAATTCAACTTTAAAACAGAAAACAAGAATTTTGCACTCCTCGACTTAATGCCTTGATCTGTTTGTGATTCTAAAGTGAATGGCAATTATGTGTGGAAATTACATCCCTGCAGTGTAGGCGAACAGCCTATTTGAAATGTAAATGTCAGATGAAATTGTTTAGCACAGGGCTTGATGGGAAACGCAAGTCCTCTTATTTGAATTAAGTCCCTGGTGCCGTGACCCGGGCAGCGCAAGGGGACGTTATGGTTAGAGTGCGCAAAAGCTCAACTCCATGCAGGATAATTAGTGGTATGCCATAGAAATGATGGGTCTGTATAAATTCAACGCATAAAACCCACTCGTGACCCTGATTTAAACCATACATGAATCTGTAAAAGACATTTGCGAACTTGCAAAAGAACCAGATTTGCATTTGTTGGAGAGAAAAAGACAGAAAAAGTGACCCCAGCAATGCAGAAAATAAGAGTTTAAAAGGAGTTAGGTGATAAATAGCAGCACTGTGTTTATTGGCTGCTTGTCAGAGACGCTTGTTTTCACCTCCGCCAAATGAATGCAATTGTGTGTTATTGTAAGCCAGAGAGAAAGAGCGAGCGAGAGAGAAACGAGAGAATCAGCAGTATTAGTATTCTGTTGTGGTGCTGGCTGCACTTTGTCAGGAACGGCGCTCTAATGGAGGATAAACGTCCTGTTTTCATGACCTGTTCTCCCTGCGCTCCTCGCTCCCCTGCAGGGAGAGACTGCCATCTTTGGGCAGGAGCACAGAGCCATATTTCTGCTTTTTATCACCCTATTTTTCTCTCTATCGCAGCCACACACACACAAACCCTCTCGAGCTGCATGTAGCGCTCAAGTACAACAACATAGATACGCCGTAGACATTAATTTCCACTCATACACTCCACCGACTACTGAAATGAATCCATACCACACCTGAATTACCTCTCTATCTGTACACAGTCCTCTTAAACACACTGCACTCGTCTCTACTTTAACAGCCGGGGGTATACAAGACATCTCACAGACGATGGTAAATATACTGCAAATTATATTTTGGTTCAGTGAGACTGCTTGTATTACAAGGAAATGAAACATTACAATGAAACGTCTATTATGTTTGCTATCATCTATTATTGTTTCATGCTATTTTGTGTAATATCTTACTGTAGTGTACTCTCTACAAGTTACCTATGGCATGATTCAATGTCGCAAACAAGATTCACTCAAAACTGTTGACTCACAACACAATTAACACATTGATATGCATCAAAGCATATGTATAAAATCATATAATTGCTTTTTTTTTAATGTCAGTCTAGATGTTTGCAATTGGACCTGAAGCACACTTTGATGTTTTAAAATATCTTTATATTTGGGAATGATTTTTGGTCCATGTCCTGAATGAAGCATAAAATTATCTTCACCTTGGAGTGTCACAGAAAAAGTCGCCACTATAATGTTGCTTCCTCTAATAGTATCTCGAAGTAGAAAGGCATCAAAGCATGTCTGAATTCAGTGTTCATGTAACATCTTGTCTGCTATGATGCCTCTGTCTGGACTGGATCCTGTGTTTGGAGACTAGTTCAAATAACAAGGGGAAAAAACATGTTTTCATCATATGCTTTCATTTCTATCAAGCAAGCAAGCACTGTAGTCATACATTTCCTACTGTAGTATTCATACTGTAGTATGTCAAATTAGCTTTCATTTTTATATTTACACTTTTATTGTAATTTGTGTTTACATTTTCATAATGTTACTGTCCTCTTGTCATATTGGGCTTTTAATATTTCTATTTAGATTTCATTTTTCTGATAATGTAATTAATTTATTTTTATTCGGTTTAAGTAATATAAGTACTTCAAATTAAATGTTTGTTTCAATTTGTTTTAAAAGGCAGCAGATTATTATTTTTTTGTCTATTTTTGCACACACAATAACACTAGGGTTTGGTCGATAGATGATGCCATCGTCCATTGGCGATGGCCGATAGACATCACGATTCTGAGCCGGCATCCTCTGCCCCACCACAGCAGCAGCAACCAGCTGCCTAAAAACACACTTAGTCTATGGCGGCAAATCTATGCCATTAATAAGCGAGAGCACCACTGATGCTGGCCAGCGCGGTAAATCATTTCCGCAAAAAGAAAACAGATGTACATGCGCAGAAATGGCGCCCGCGAGCTCATTTCAAACCCTCGCACTCACTTGATATGTCATCCGCGCAATTCAAGCACTCCGGCACTATCATTCCTCTCTCACCTGCTCGCGCGAACACTGATATTTTTGTCAGTCGTGCGGTAGGGCTTGGTGTTTTAGTTACAACTAAACACCCCCCAACTGCTGCCTACGGCGACAATGCCATCGTCCATCGCGATGTTTCACATTAGACATTGTACGATGCCAAATTGATCGACATCGCCCAACGCACTCACATATATGTCAATTTAACGTGTTAATTAAATTAATCAATTAATCATTTAATTCATTAATAAATGAAAGGGATGGCACCAACATGTCCTTTCAAACCTGTATGACATTTGCTCTTTCGTAGAACATTTTGTGGCTATTTCAAAGACTTAAATAGTGAGATTTTTGTTTTGTTTGTTTTCTCAAATAACCATGTTATTAGTGACACCGGTGGCTGTATAGTGTATTGCAACCATAGATTATTTGTTCGTGCATACAGTAAGTGAAGCACAACCCTACGAAGCAGAGGAAGGTGTTGTTGTTTTTTCGAAAAAAAAAGATTAATACATGAAAATTCAAATACATAGCCACTGTAAACAAAAACTTTTCTTTTTCTTTTCTTAGCTTTAGAAAACAACACCACCACTGTTTAAAAGCTAGCTTCAACATATTCTAGACCATCAGATGTGACGTTCAACAAGCAAGCACCTTCTTACGATCTGTACTTACGTAAGTTACGCGCCCTCTGGTGGGTGTAAAAATAATGAGAATATTGTGCTGCATCTATTGTCATGAAATGACGTATGACTGTCATTACCAATCAAAATGCATGTTTATTTAAATGTTAATTTACACCGATCTTACATAATTTATAGTTTTTACTAGATAATTCATACAAATGACCACACCTCTATGTGCAACCGACAAAGAAAATTAAACATTAATATGAAACTGTCCTATTACTGATATAGGTGCAATTATAGTATACCCGTATTTCAGAGATTTGGACAAACGACATATTACAGCGCATTGGTTGGAGGACAAGTTGTTTTGTTGGAGGACAGGCTTGACATTACAGTGGCTCGGCAGCCTTGCTAAAACCAGTGTCCTTCAAACGTACCTCCAGAAACCCCTGCCATCTTTAACTGACTAAGCATTTTTGGACACCAAGCACCACTGAAAAAGCCAGACCATTGACCCGACCAATTAAATGCTCAGTCATTGACAATTAAGCGCTGATAACAGAGACCATTTGGCTAATTGTACAGCAGGACTGGCTCCAAAACCCAGAAGGCTTTTACCTGAGACAAAGCAGACTTTGTTTAGCTTCTTTGATGTACCAGCCAGTCTTCATCTTTTTTTTGAGAGTATTGTGAACCAGCAGACGTTTGTGATGAGTTCAAAGGCATTTTAACATGACGGCTTGACAGGCTTTTGTAGAATAATGCGTTCTGACAATACTTTTAATGAGGAATCAATTCATTGAGAGGAGTTAAGTCAATGCAAGACTTCAAATACACGGAAAAGTCATTATTAAAGAGTTTATTAAGAGCGCATTTAAATATGCAAATGCTTTTTCCACTTTAAGAAAAATTTTCTTTGCCCCCACGGGTGAAAAGATTGCAGGAGTGGAGTCGGTGGAGGACTGTTAATTGACAAGTAAATCCTTTCATCTTGTTTGGGATAATCTTTTCTGCTTTGCTGGAGCGTGATTTGGCGCATTTCCACATACCAGAATGGATTGTGAACATTTTCATATTTGCTGGTGTGATTTGAAACCCCCCTCGGTGCACCAGGAGCCATGTATAAGACTGTCACTTCCAATCACTTCCTCCATCCGGTCTCAAACATCACTCCTGTCTTTTACAAACTGCCCAGAGTGAGTGGAAACCCACTCAAACAAGCTTTCAAATCATTTCTCTCTCAGACTGTGTACATGATATTGGATATCCACGCTCTGACTTATGAAGCCAAAGTTTCAATTTTGCCATATTTATAATGCAGCCTGGATTCTGAATCTTTGCAAACAAGCAAACCAGGTCGCAGTCATTCATATTTGATATGAAACTCTGTCGCCACTTACAAACAAATTCATGACAAGGAATTTTAGACTGATAATGTTCTACTGTGCATAATTCACCACAGAAAGTAAAAAGTGTGAAAGTTTGTTTTGTTTTTTCCATCAAACATTGATGGAAAGAAACAATATTAACCAATTTGATTATTGCATTTTAAGACAATGTACTGCAAGACTTACTGTTGGTTATAGGGCTTGTTTGTCGGTCAAAGCAAACAGAAATGGAATGGCTCAGCGTCCTCTGTCAGTGTAAGCCTATGAGATTTGTTGGCATCTTTTCCATCTGCCAGGTGAAAATCGTAAGTCTACAAATCTAGAAAAGAACAGCAACAGTAAAATTCTATGTATATCTCTAACACAAATGGTACACTATAAAAAAAACTTAAGTTTATTTGCTGCCTTAAATGAAGTATACTCAAAACGGCTATATTTAAATGTCATTTAAATGTACATTATATAAAATTGACAAACAATTTTAAAGCTCATTTAATCAAGTACTAATCAATTTGATGACTTGTGATGAATGAAAAAACATGTTGGCTTGAGTTAATGATCATGAACATTTTCATGTCTTTAAATTACAGTATGTTTTACCATCCAATCAAAGCCAGATTAATCAAATTGAACTCAACTGGCTGTACAAGTCACTTGAACTATAATTAATTTAATTCTTTTAGTTGAATCTTACGTAACTTGAAATAAAAGTAAATGATACAATTAGGGATGTCCCGTTCAGTTTTTTTGCCCTCGAGTCTGAGTTATTTGATTTAGAGTATCTGCCGATACAGAGTCTTGATCCGATACTTCTATAATACATAAAGAAAGCATAAAGAAGAGCGCAGAAACAGATACAGGATGTTCATTATTATTTTTTTATTTAATTCAACTTGTTTTAACATATAACTCTGTTAACAAACAGAGCACTTCAGGTAGCTTGAACAAGTATAAATAACATCGTTTTCCTTCACTTTTGGACTTTAGTGTAACAGTAAATATAAAAAAAAATGTATATTTATATATTTATAATTTGTGCAATCTTGGCTGTAATGTCCTGCACCTTTGCGCTGTCATGGGGCATTTTTTCTCTCCTCTTCAAACTCTCAGGTTGCAATCCCAAGTTTACATATCTCACAGTTTGCTTTGGCAATGTGATTAGGGCTGCACGCGGAGCCGTTGTTAACTGACGAGCTGTGCAAAATCATGCTAATAATGAACCTGAATTTGCAGAGCACATCAGTGAACAATGGCTCTGCCTAGTGAATGCGGCTCAGTGTGAGACCACGCACCTGATGGATTTTTCCGCTGATTACAGAACCAGATTTACTGAAAAGTTGCACAAAACATATCGCGCGATGATTATTATGCAGCCTTAAATGTTGTTGTCATCAACTTTATAATAGGTGCGTCGAGATGCTCTACACTAGCCTGCCGCCAGCTGGCGAGAGCAGCCTTTCGCAGTCGGGGGAGGAGTAAAGAGACGGCCGTCAGGTCGGACACTTATAGGTCACCGTAGTGACTTTTATGTAATGCAATATAACGTTTATTATTTGTATCTTTGTTTCGTAGTTATCTATAGGACATTTTTCAAATCGCAGTTTATTCAGTGTAGTGAAGCCTCTCACAACATCCATAAAAAAACGGCCTCTGGTCAACCAGTTTTTTACTCTTATACAATATGAATACATATCGCCTAATCTTCATTTTCATCATGAATGTTTTCTTTGAATATCAGATATTCGATATAAAGAATGATTACATACAGGAACTTTTTTACGAAAAAAAACAGGCAGCACACATCGTGCTTGTAAATCACATAATCCGACCAATGAGAATAAAGTGAGTCATCATCAAGGCTTTCGCAGCCGATTTTGAGCAACTGCAGCGCCTGACCTGTGCGACTGCTCTCGTTTTGCTCTCGCAGTACTTTGATGGCACATGTGATTGAAAGGCGGCTGCAGCGCCGATCAAAGTCGAACAAATGATCTTACCAGAATGCATTGTTTTGTAAGGCAGCAGCCAATTTCTTGCGGCACCGCATGAAGTCTAACACACCTAATACCTCCAGACTGCAGACATACGCGTCAAGCTGCTTCTGTGTTCTACTTTAAACCAAAGTTTAACAAGGTTAAAGTAATATAAAGACATTTTGATTTGACTAATTTCAATCATATTGATATTTTTTTCCAGTGTATGTGTTGAGTTCTTTAAATTACTTATTTACAATACATGGTTTCACCCAAACTCTGGAACAATTTACCAAATACTGTTCGGGAGGCAGGCACATCTCTTTACTCTGGCTTACACATAACACACTGATACACATTTATTATTTAAATCCGTTAAAGGATTGTTAGGCTGCATTGATTAGCTCAGTCGGAACCGGGAACACTCCCCTTAACACACAGTGTACTCGTTACATCGTAAAAAGAATGGCCTCTATGCTAATATTAGTCTGTCTCTCTCTTATTCTGTTCCTCAGTC
>JAUYWG010000034.1:3420508-3432543 GCA_034779775.1 Enteromius afrohamiltoni
TTGTTTTGTGTACCGACCATCGCCTGTTTGACCATTCTAATAAAACTTTGTTGCTTATGGATCCGCACGATTCCCGCAAGTCATTACATTATCAGTACATTACAGAAAATAATGAACTTTATCACAATATGCTATTTTTTTTAAAAGGACCTGTGTATATATTTAATGTAATTTAAAAATAAATAAAATCTGACAGTATATATATATATATATATATATATATATATTATATAGTTATAATACTAATTACTATTAGCAGTAGTAGTATTTATTTATCTACTTATTTTTAGTAATTTATTTATTACGCATAGGAAACCAAATTAACCAGGACTAAAACAGGAAATAGGGGTATGACATCTCTTTTGGAGAGCAAACTTGAGATCACTCTTGGTGAAAACTGACTGCGCAATTTAACATCTGAATAAACCAAATGTTCTATTGTGCTTGTTTTACTCCCATCCATCATTACTATAACACTCATAGCTGAAGTCAGTAAAACCCATGTTTTAAAACCCATTGAAACCAGCAAAACGCAGCGCAATTGCTCCTTTGTGATGCAAACAGGATATCAAATGATTCAGTCTTTCATTGACGAGGATCATCTGCTCAGACGCTCTACAGCTGCGTAAAGACCACATCCACATTCCCACTGTTCCTGAGAAGCGTCACAGGAAGTTTTCAGATAGTTCCTGACGCACGCAGATAAACAGTAATAATGCTCCCCAGCGGGAATCAGATGCTTGTATGACAAAGAAGCTCATCTGAAAGTGCTGTGATCTGTGCTGCATCCACCATACATCACAAAACAACTCAGACTGTCAACACATTTACATATAATCATCATAAACGGTCACTCCATATGGCATTCCTACTATTAAACTGTAGATCACAAAAACTAGAATCAAAAGTTATGTGATAGTTCTGATTGCGACTCTCAAATCTGTTCTACAACAAATTACAAAAAAATACATTTTTAAAAATCAAACTTTAAACATTAAAACTAAAACTAAATTCAATTTCTTTTAGTGCATTGGTGCATTAAAAAGTATTTTCTATTGCTATTCTATTAAAATTTAGAACTACTGAAAATATGCCAAATAAAAACCTGGCAGAAGACTAATATAAAGCTATTATTGGGAATAAATTTAACTTAATCAAACATTCTTGTCTTTACAGGACCTTTTTTCACACATTAAAAAGTAGTATAACAAAATATGTAAAAAAAAAAAAAGAACTTTTTTTAAAGTTAAATAAAATGCAAATCCTGTAACCATACATTCTGTGTTAAATCACTACATTTCTTGCAAACTGCAAATAGCAACTAATAAACTGTATTAATTGTAATCACTCATTAAAGAGATATTTCACACCTCCAGAAGTAAAAAAAATACTTAAGCAAAACAATTTAAAATGATATATTGTTTGCATTATATTTTTTTTAAGCATTTCTAGCAAACCACAAACAGCAGCTATAATGAGCTACAGTGCATACCTGGCAAAAGAATAATGATACTTGAGAGGATTAATATGGATAAATTTACTTTTTATTGAACGTGCATGTCTCTAAAGGAGCATTTAGTCATTTTCTCTTATTAATAAAAAGTTTTTCATCTCAAGAACAATGTTTCTTGGTTGAAAAATGGTTTAAAATGATGTAAACTCACATGAGATGAAGTATGTTCAATAGCATGTAAATACTGTTCGTGCACACACTGTTCTGTCTGTCTGCTATGATGCATTCCTCTCAGTCGTGTCATCGTCCATCAGTATCTGACAGGCCGGGCATCAGTGTTTAAGATCTGCATCCTCACACACACACAAATTACAATCCTGTTAAACATGCCTGCAAGGAGCCTTGAGTCTCTTGATGCGGTTTAAAGTTTTATGAGGAAAGGAGGTTATTCTGCAGGAAGATATTATTCACAGCCTCTTACCGTCTCAAAGCACGTCTCCTCAGCCTCAGACAGACCGCAAACCTTCAAGGTGAAAAGTGTAGAACGTCCATTCAATACGTGCACTTACATTGCTTTATGAAGATAGTATGCTTAAAAATGCATTATATGCAAAGTAAACAGGGAAACAAAAGCACACAGTGTGCAGACATATTTAAGGTGAAGTGTGCAGCTTTTTCAACACGCATTCTTCTAACCAAGAGAAACGTGAAAAGAGAAACAGAAGTAGGTCCAGAAGGAATCGGCAGCCTTTTGTAGCATTTTCTGCATTGATTTAAAAAAATCTGTAAAATGAGCACGAGTAGGTACTAAATATATGACAAAATAAGCATACAAAAAAAATTAGAATTATATATAAAAAAACAATAAGGTACTTGAGGCTGTGCTGCAAACCTCTTCACAATACAGCACTGCCTCGAGTACCTTGTTGCTTTTATAAAACACAATAAAAATATGAACACACAGAATTATATGTACTGAAATATTACTATTGATAATACATATTGAATATTTATTATTGATGCAAGTTTGTTAAATGCAGTTCTTCCGCTAAAAACTAGTTCCTGACAGCAGCAGTGAACGCTGAATGTTCTGAACAGGCCTCTCATGTAATTGAGCAGAGAATCATCCGCTGTAAAATTTTATTTTTAACACCATATATGATATTTTTTCACACACATAAAATGACATCTGCTTATCTCTTAGCATGACTACATGTCTGTTTTCCATCTTTTAGTTTTAAAAAAGGCCGGTGGTGTATGTATAAAAAAACCCAATGGTGTATGTATGTATGTGTGTGTGTGTGTATAATTATTATTACTGATTATTTTAGGACATTAAAATTAGACTAAATAAAAATGATAAATGTTGCCATGGTAGCAATTATCGTAGATAATTATTATTATCTGAAATAAAGTATAAAATAAAAAAAAATGTTTTATTTTAGCTACCTTTGTTTTAACAAATAAACAACTTTTATTAGCTACACCATTGTACCATTCTTCGCAAAATCATCTTTAGTTTATAATAGCTGCAGATTTCTGAAAGCAGTTTTGGGAAATCTGCATAATAGTGCAAAACATCTCAGATTTAACTCAACACAAGGCACCATACTGTACAGGTGCATCTCAATAAATTAGAATTGTATGATCAGGTTGTTAAAATAAATACAAAAAAACCTCACCTTTTAGTTCAGCGACAACATCTCTGCTCTGACCAAAAGCCACGGAACAAATAATCAGGTCCCAGATGGGTTCGTCACTTTTTGAGGTCCCCCTGAAACATTTTTAATATTTAATAGACTCATTTGAGCCTAAATCATTACAGTTAAAAGAACCAAAGACTTGAACTAATCTCTGTGCACTGAATTTATTTATTACAGGAGTTTACAATTTGAGTTGAATTACTGAAATAAATGAACTTTTCCACAACTTTCTAATTTATTGAGATGCACCTGTACATGCGCAGCAAGTCTCCTCTCAGTCGGCCATCTCTCTCTCTCTCTCTCTCATCTGCCTGCTGTAGGACACATGCATTATGGGATACAGTCCAGACAATTGCACACGTCATCTTTGATTTGCCTGCTAAAAAACATGCCCATATCATCAGTATCAATTGTGCGCCGGGAGTTTTTTTTATGTGATGTTGTTTATCGTGGCGTGACAGATCCAGTTGAGTGCATTATATTGGTTTCTGCGGGCGCGGAGCGAGGTCGGTGGCGCGCGCGTGACAGACTACATTACATCTCACTGTCTGCTCGCGCCGACGAACGCGAAAGCTGCGTCTCCATTACTCTAACACACTGTTACCTGCAGAGCCATTCAAGAAAAGCCCATTAAAAGCAAGCGTGAGAGAGACAGACAATGCAACAAATCAACTGAATGAGATCATGACTTCACTCCACTTCCTGTTTGCTAATGCAACTCTGAATTCACAATAAATAGGCACTTAATATATATAAGCAGTGCTGGAAATGTAATAGGTTACAGATTACAAGTTACTCTATTTAAAATCTAATGAGTATGTCTAGTGTAACTATTTCAAATACGTTATGAAATGTAACTAATTAAGAACATGTGATTTTTTTTAAAACCACAATTAAAAAAGATATGCATAGTTAAATAGCTTTGACACTGTTTTTGGAACAATGACAAAACAGTTCATATAAAAAACTAAAAATAAACATGGGCACAAACCTAAATGAAAAATAAAACAAATATTAAATAAGCACGTATCCTATTCTCTAGGAAACACCAGTGTCTCATATTTTAAAGCAGTCAAAGTTATTTAGGCTATGAAACAGATCAATCACATCTGTGTGTGATATCATTCAGCTGTTAGCTCTTGTAATATTAATATGTTTTAGTGCTGCAAACGATTAATCACAATTAATCAAAATAAGTTTTGTTGTGTGTACTGTGTACTACGTATATATAAATACAAACACATGCATGTATATATTTAAGAAAATATATTGTTTATATATTAAATATAAATTATATGAATACAAAAATCTACATGTAAATGCATATAGATATTTTCAGAACATATACTGTATATGTTTGTTTTAAATACATGCATAATAAATATTCACAGTAGCCTACACAAATATTATGCAAACAAAAACTTATTTTGGATACAATTAAGTGCAAGTAATCATTTGACAGCAGTAATATTTCCATAATTAAGTGTAATTTAATAACTGTGACAGATTACTGTTGCAATTATTTTGCAATTCAATTAGGCTATGTAATTCAGTTACATGTAACCAGTTACTCCCCTACACTGAATATAATTAAACTGTATCTTACAGTCCAAAAAATATTCCAAAGGACAAAAGCCAGGTGTCACCTGCTCATTAGGAGAATACTGCGAGACAACGCGGATGTTTAGGAGGAAATATCTGAGCACAATCGATGGGCTGCAGATCGAATTAACATTTGTAAGCACTGATTTTATTGGAAAGCCCTCTGCCTGAGATCCTGACCTCGGGAAATCAGTGAACGACACGTCACCTCATCTGTTAAGACAGAAAGCAGCGTGGAGTTAATCACCTCAATGTGGCGGCAAGCTGAGAGACTGAATTCAGATCAATTAATCTTACAGAGAGTCGCTGCTCAGTTTTCCCCTTTCTCCTATCGGTTTCAGCTGGTTTGCATGATACCCAAGAAACTTTTCTTTGTACTTTGCCTATAGGACGAATTGTAGTAATTATGACACGGTGTAAATGCAGCATCTGTATCAGGTGCGCTACTGAGCATGTTTACTGTGTCAGAAAACACATATGGAGATTATAGGATGCACACATTAAAATATATTTCATTATATATCAAACAAGCATATGGTAAAAGTGTTTTAATGTCAAAACATTAGTATTGTGCAAGGAACTGCGCAAAACATGTCTTTATTAACCCTTCTGGGGTATATTTGTAGCAATAGCCAAAAATACACTGTATGGGTAAAAAGGACTGATTTTTCTTTTATGCCAAAAGTGTTATCTTTACTGTAAGTAAAGATAATGTTCCATGAAGATATTTTGTAAATTTTATACCATTTCATTTTTGATGAATAATATGCATTGCTAAGAACTTCATTTGGATATATTTAAAGGTGATTTTCTCAGTGTTTACATTTTTTTGCACGCTCAGATTCCAGATTTTCAAATAGTTGTTTCTCAGCCAAATATTGACCTATCCTAACAATGGAAAGCTTTTTTACTCAGCCTTCAGATGATGTATAAATCACAATTTCAAAAAGATGTACACTTGGTTTCGTGGTCCAGGGTTAAAGGCAGAATCATGTCGTTTTGATTTGAACTCACAAACTATTTAAACTTCTTTTCAAGATCCCTCGCAGTTTTTTGATGAAATATGATTCTCACCTATAACAATATAGTTAAATCTATATAATTATAGCTAAATGCATGTACGTTTGGGCAAACACCAAAAAAAAAACAAGGTTTAAATAAACTAACCTGACAGTGACAGACTATGCCATGTTTGAAAGTCTGTCTGCCATTCAGGTAAAGTTAGCAAACGCACAGAAATCATAGAGAAGAGTCAGGGAGCCAAGATGAGTTCATTTATCTAATCTACAACTATTCAAGCATAATTGCAGGTTAGAAACAGAAACCTGTCTATGAGGACATGAAGTAGCGTACGGCCCTGACAACCATCATCTAACACGCATATGTGTGTGTGTATAGGCTTACTTTGCGAAGAGCACTTGAAGTAATGCAAACATATCTGATTGAAATACTGATTTTGAAATTCGGTCACAGTTTGCTCCAATTTAATTCACTTATTTTTAATAGAATGCAGAAACACTGCACATCTTGGAGTAATTTAACCAGATTTAACAATCACAGGCTTAAAAATATTGTTTTGAATAAGAAATGAATGCATAATACATTAGGTAGAATTAGAAAAAACAGTAATATTAAGTCAATGCATTCAATAAATACACTGAATTTTTCCTGACAGATGAATGCATCAGTGTATTTTCTATTCTGATCAAAACATGCTTTTCTGCAACCACTGAGCTAGAACTGCTTAAGGCACAGCAGCGCAATTCAAAACAAATGCCCTAAGCAATATTTAAACTGAATCGTCCTACTGTGTTGCAGATATCCACTGGTCTGGGCCATTAGGACCATCTGTAGGGCCACATCTACCTTTAAGTGCTTTTAAATTCAGACAAGCTGTTTGTGCTGTGAATGTTTTTTCCTGAGAAACATCAAGGTGATGTTGTTTACCAAGAAAAGCGCTGACGTGCTTGAATCAAAAAAAAAAAAAAAAAAACATCACTGAATGTTCCCTGACTGCAGTGTCTGAGAAGTTGTCCTCTTCTTCAACCCCGGGCCTGACGAAAGCTAGCAGAGCGGCGAGAAAGATCTCCAGAGCACTGAAGCTATAGCAACTCCCTCTCAGTGATGAAACAGGCCTGGGGCAAGGCCAGGAGAGCTCTCTGGTCTGTTTTAAACTACAGCATGAAAACACTCAGAAACAGCAAATATTAAAAGGCATTTTCACATGTCAAAAAGGGCCCGAAAATACATGACAGGAAATACAAAAAAGTGTTACAAGTAAACAGTTGGCATGTAGTGATGGAATATTATTTGTGTATAAGTGAGCGAATGAGTCATCTGATGACCAACTGAACAATAGAAGCATGTCACACTTTCATTTAATCATGTGACTCACTCCTATTCAACAAGAGTTACAAAGAGAGTATAAGAATGATCCCAGTTGATGATTACATAAAAATAACTCATGACTACATTCAATTAAAATGATGTATTATTGAAACAAATACCTAATTTAGGCTACAGCTGCCTTTTGTTCTGATATTTTTTAGCTTCATAAAAGCAAAAGGCAGCATGGGGGGCATGTTATTTAAGTGAACTTAGTAAGGTTTTCTTTTGTCTTGTGAGCTTTAGGAACATTTTGTATTAACAAAGTAGGCTAATCACTATTTTTTGCCAGTTGTCGTAAATGAACCCGTATATATTGCAATTATTATAGCCTAATATGTTACACAAATAGTAGAATAATCCTTTATTTTTATATCTTTTACACAGATACAAATATTACGTTATATAAAATGAAATATTTATTTTTAGGGTTACCTTGTGTTTTTGTGCGATAAATGTCCATATTTCAAACTTAAGCACTTTTCTCTCACGTCTGCAGTCTGTGGAAACCAGCAGAAGTCCTGGGGATGACATACTTTAAGACACATTGTGTCACATGATTAGTGATGAGCGCAGAGAGAGAAAAAAACACCAGTCACCAATTAGAAGCACAAACTGAGGATTGTAAAGAAAAATGGAGGAGGATTTCGATATAAGCCAAGAGGAGACTGGTTTTCCTTTGCTAAAACTACATTTCCCAGAGGCGCATTTCCAGACAGCAGACATTTAGTTTGAAATGTGGATATTTCTCGTACAAAAACACATGGATTCGCTACAGGAGGAGTCGTGTGAGGGACTCTTTGTTACAAATACTCGCTAGTTATTTCACGTCTTCTGAAGTGTGACGGCTATCACCCATGGAAGCCCATTCAAAGGCTTGGAGGGTCTGGACATTTTTTCTTTTAACTCCGATTGGATACGTCTGAAAGTAGTAAGTCACATACACCTAGGGTGCTTCAAAGGTGAGTACATTTTCATTTTTGGGTGAACTATCCCTTTTAACATTTTGAGGAATAACGCTGAAGCTAAATGATTTTTCTTCCATTAAAGTTTTAGCTTCTATAACACTTTGATTGCTGCGCTGCAATATAACCCAACTGCAACCAAAATTAAACATTGTGAAACATAAAAAATACTTTCTGAGTGTGTGCCACATGCCTAATGATGCAAACCCCAGAAATGGTTTCTGAACGAGGGAATCTTTTCAGTGAAATGGAAGAATCAAAGTGACTTGATGAACTAGCATCACTGCTACTACTACTACTAAAAGAAGCGCTGCAGAAGTTCCTAGTAAAAATGATCTATTTTAGCACAGCGTGGAGTAAATATTTCAAAGAGCACAGTTGGTGGTGGTCAGCGGGAAAGAGTCTCGGCAGCTGGTGCCTGGCAGGGCTCTGTGATGGAGGACGCAAGGAAGCTTCTTCCCCGTATGAAAACAGATGGAGAGGGTGAGTGACCCGGCACACAAAACTTGTAGTTAGATATTCATTATTACTAGGCTGCCATTAACGAGACCGTTGGTTATGAACTACTAGCTAACTGCTCGTATTCAATTAACTAAATTGCGAAGCCAAAAACATATACATTTGCTCTCCATTTCAATTTCTCTGCTTTCTAGGATGAACCGTTAAAATATTAGAGCGCTATTATTTTTTATGGAGTGCATTAGCGCCCACCAATTATTTCAATCAATGCCATTCTTTCTGGAAGTAATGTATCCAATTATTTTTTCCCACAAGTCTTTGTTATAACATTATAAATTGAAACTATCAGCCTAACAGCTGAATCACAACCAAACTTTATGAGAAATAAATGATAATAATTAAGGACATTTTGGGTGAAATGGAGATATATATCATATGAAAGCTGGCCAAAGCATATCAGCCATGAGTGTACACATTTTTACCATAAACCATTTTTAGGACATAAAGTCATTTGAAAGAATGGTACATTTTTGTTTTGGCTCGTATTAAAAACAAAATGTACAAGACTAATTTAATTTTAGAAAGAACAACCCCATGAATTTTAAAAGACACGGCTGAATTAAAAAATAAATATTAATTTAAAGTTGTTGATTGTATATATAACCTACAAATGTATACATTTATAGCAAACTATGCCTATATATAAATATTCAAGTGTTTTGAGTGTAAGGAAACTTCATTGCGTTTCATAAAGTGGGTGGAGCTAAAGATCTGATTTTGCTTAATGCATCATGGGTAATGTAGTTTTGAAGCACAAATACAATAATTAAATTTGAATTCATATGAATAGATGGGTTTAACCAAAGCATATGCAGTTGATTCATAATTTCCGTCTCAGAGTTCACAGCAGGTCTGTTTTTAAAGCTTTCCGAGTTCTCATGAAAAATCAGTTGCCCTTACGAGGAAATGGATGACATCTTTACTTCCGGGACCGACTGCTGCTCTCTAAAGGCTCCTCTGAGATCTTACATTAATAATTAAAATATGTCCTAGGGGGCTGAGTTTACAGTCAACAACAACAAAAAAGGAGAAAAAAAAAAAAAAAAAAAACACCACTGACTCATTCACAGTAGACAAGAAAAAAGTTTGAGAAGAAAAAAACTAACTCCTATTGTAATCATAGCAAAGAGGCGAAACAAAAATTGCAGGCTCCTCATTAATTCACAGTGCCAGCTATTTGGGTAATTTACTGAGAAACATCATTAAGTTCAGAATAAAAAGGCATTTTTAAAGGAGTTGTGCACACTAATGAAAGCTCTTCACAGCGAGATTGTCTCATTTGCTCTACCGTGCCCTAGGAGGGCTGCCAATGGCAAATTGATATCAACACAAATGACATTAAGTTACAAGGCGGCATTGTCCTCGGCAGTCAGACAAACGACAGCGAGGACGGATGGAGTCGCCTTGTGTGAATACAGTATCGATCTTACGTTCACATCGGGGGAGCGAAAGAGGGATAGAGGAAGAGTAGAACGGATTGATTTAGGCTGATGTGCGCTTAATTAAGAAGAGGAATCTTCCACAGACGGGCTCGCTCTTCCTCGCCGCCTGCCTGTGTAATTATAAGTCAGCTTCAGTGCTTCCACACCTCCTGTATTCAAGTGCGGGGAAAACAGAGGCAGTATTGACTCAATACAGACGAGAGTATACTCTAATTAGCCAGAGAATTCAAGAAAAGAACAATGAGGCCCAGGTACAGCCGAAGTCACAGCTGCTGGCGGATAAAAAGGGGAGAAAAGCTACTCCACACGGCGGTAATACCCGCAGAGCAATGAAGCCAGCAGCGACAAACACACTCTGACCTTCAGTCACTGCTCTGGGTGAATCTCCCCAAAACATGTGACAAAGAGGCATGAGTGTGAAATACATGATAAAAATTCCAACATTTTTATTACAGCACGAATTTGCCACCTTGTACCAGCAGGCCTCATATGAATTGGTTGTAAAACTGTGTTGATAAATATTAAAAAAGGAAAACATATAATTGTTTTATATTATTATAGTAGTAAGAAATGAACAAATCAGCAAAGTCTTTTGATTGCAATTAAAATTGGGTTTTAGTTTATCTCACAGTTTTTTGTTTTTTTTTTCCAAAAAGTCAAAGTTGACAAAGTTTATTTTATTAAACAAATATTAAAGAAAGGTCGTTCTGAAGTTTTATCTCACAATTCTTTTTCCACAAAAATCTAAATTTAAATGTTGCAGTTTCATCAGAATTCCTTCAATTTATTTTTTTTCCCCTGAAATTTTAATTTATACCGTGGAATAAAAAAAAGGTAATTGTGTGACTTATCTCACAATTTTAAGTTTATGTCTCACAATTTTGAAAAATACAACACCATTCAAAAGTTTGGGATCAGTAAAGATTTCTGAAAGATTCTGAAAATAATGATTGTTTGTATCACAGGAATAAATTACATTTTAAAATATATTCACACAGAAAACTGTTATTTTAAATTGAAATAATATTTCACAATATTACAGTTTTTTCTGGATTTTTTATCTAATAAATGCAGCCTTGATGAGCAGAAGAAACATCTTTAAAAACCATTAAATATCTTACTGTCCCCACATTTTTGAACGGTAGTGTATATATATATATATATATATATATATATAATATTTCAGTCATACATGTTTGGTGTATTCCTACGCAGTGTGTGTAAATGGCATTAATTTTGTTACTTGTACTGAAGTGGCAAATGAAAAATCCAAACTGTGTGTGTTCCAAAAAGCCTCAAGTCAGCAAAATGTTTAATTTCTTCCAGACGTTTCTGTACAATGAATTATACTTCTACAACATTAAGAAAAACACCTGGGTGAAGGCAGAGATCCCGAACCCTCCTCCAAGACGCTGCGCTCAACAGGTACTCCTTTAACTTATTTAATTTGTAAGTTAAGCATAATAATTGAAATATTAAAATGTGTATTAATATTAAAACTTATTTCTTTTACAAATTTTGTTTTTTACAAAAAGCTAGATGTAGCAGCTTTTGTATTTATTCTGCACATGTTTCTTTAGTTTTCACCACCAGGGGTCAGACTGTCTTAACAGAAGTCATTTATCTGTTGCTCTCTCCTTCTCCCTTCTCAGGCAGTGGTAGTTCCCCAGGGTGGAGGGCAGATGTGGATATTTGGAGGGGAGTTTGCATCCCCTGACGGCGAGCAGTTCTATCACTATAAAGATCTGTGGGTGCTTCACCTGGGGACACGCACATGGGAGCAAATCAAGTGAGTACTGTTTTATTTTTGATTGGGCAATACGCAAACGATACATTGCAAGTCAAAGAAAATGCACTGCCATTTAAAATCTCAACACCATCACTTTTTTTTTAAAGCCAAAAGCTTTTAAAATGTGCTTGAAGACGATATGACAGGAAAATAGACTAAATTTAACCAAAAAAGTAT
>JAUYWG010000034.1:3443372-3494518 GCA_034779775.1 Enteromius afrohamiltoni
TACAAAATATTAGATAATACTACTTTTGATTTATATAAATTTATAGTTTGATATATATATATATATATATATATATATATATAATTTGAAATACAGTAAATATACTAGCTATAAATATATATATATATATATAACACGTAATAATTATATTTATGTAATTTTATTTAATAATTTATCATATTGAAATTAATGTAAACATAATACAAATATGATCAAATAACAATTAGTTATTGTTTATATTAAAATAAATAAATACATACTGTATATACAATGAAAGTAAGACCATGCAGAGCAACATCTGAAAGGTAATGAAGCAGCTGCTGTGCAGACTGAGGTTTAAACACACGTCATGCAGTTTAAGAACGATTAGAAACAAAAGAGTGTGTGGGAAGGGTTCCCATTGTTAGATGATGAGCCTTCTCTCATTAAATATATGGAGAGAGTATCTTCAAATTCTCACTAATGTGTCTGACCACAAGCCCTCGTGACCAAGAAGTAAAGACGAGTGAGGAACCAAGAGACTTTAGAGCAGAAGAGTGAAAGATCTGAGAGTTAAAAGCTTTGGGAAACATCTTGGTGAGTTTGGGAAATAGCGTTCGGAGTGGATCTCTTTCTTTACCTGAGTATGGTGGTCTAGGAGGGACAGGGGGACACTTTCCATTAAAATCAGAGAGCGGCGTGTCTAGACTCCAGCTACTCGGTGCGGGCCTCACCACTTTCACACACAAAACATGCATTCAGTCAAATCAGCTCAAAATAAGATTTTCTATCTTCCTGCCTCAAAAACAAAACAAAGAAAAAAAAAATTGATCTTTGGATAGTTTGGATAATGTCTCAATGGAAAAAGGTCACTCTTTATATTAGGTGGCCTTAATTACTATGTACTTACATCAACAAATAAGTGCAGTATATTGTATTGCAATGTACAAAGTACAAGGTAAAACATGTACATAGTAGTTAAGGCTACCTAATAGAAAGTGAGACCATAAAAAATATTCTTCTAGACATTTTTTTCCCCTGAGTTAATGTACCCACTATGAGTCAGTGGCTGATTTAAATGACTAAGAAGAACAGACGAAATGAAGATGATGAAATCTCCTCAATCTCTCTCTGTCAGTCAGAACAAGCGTGAGTCTGTTGTGAAGCTCTTCAGTGGTTCAGTCACAGCTGACGGCTAGCATCAGATCCACAGCACTGATGGCCAGACCCCAGACTCTTCAGACCACCCTCCTCACAGCAGCAGACTCATACGCTCACAGGCACAAGCTCACCTTTGTCGGGGGTGGAGATGTTGGGGTTACTGCGAGGCAAGGAGGCGTCGCCTGCGGGGTGTGGAATCGGCCTCTGTGAACGAGAGTCAAGTCATGATTTCTGTCTACTCACAATTTACTAAAGGCTTCGCATATGTATATATATATATATATATATATATATGTGTGTGTGTGTGTGTGTGTGTGTGTGTGTGTGCTGCTCAAAAGTTACTAAAAAATACTAAAACTGAATTTATTTCTGTGATTTAGAGCACACAGAAAACAGTGCCTCAATTATGAGAAATGGTTGTATTTTTTTCTTTTAATTAAGTTTTAATTATGAGAAAGTTTTAAATATGGAAATAGTCTTAATTCTGTTAATTCCTTGGAGGTAAAATGGTGAAGAAGAAGAAATTAACACTAGCTTCTCTAATCTTTTTGTATTTTGTTTGTTTGCTTTTTTTTAATATACAGTAAAAAGGCCTCTGACACTAGCTTGCTGTATTTTTTTTCTATTCTGTCTGTTTTCTTTTTAGAATAAAATTAGCTACATTACTGCGCTAAGCTGAGTTAACTGTGTTATTGCTCTTTTGCTGATTTGTCTACTTGATGAGTGAAATATAAATGTACTTTACCATTCACTAAATCACTTGCACACCGTCATTTTTAAAGATGCGGTTAATGCAAATCTTACAAAGATGAAGGGAAAGAGAGCTAAACCCAAGCAGTGCACAAAAACACTCCTACGTGACCTGAACAACGGTGAATATTAATAACACTGATATTTGAATCATCTTCCTACCTGTGGGGGATCCAGGGGGTTTGGATATACGGCGCTGCAGGGTCTCTCTCGCGGCGAGAGGCAGTTCTCTCGGGAATGCTTGTGTTTATCTGACAACTGCGGAGAACCTGTGAAGGGTAAGGAGTGTGTAAGCTAGGGTGTGATTTCAGCAACACACAGACACGATTGCTCGCATTATGTGCCCACACAACACAGAGACAGAAAAAGGACATAGAGCTTGCTTGCTCTTATTTCTTTGCTAACCAGCCAGCACATGAAATAAAGGCTCGTCCTCGACTTTTTTCTCTCCCGCTGGGGTGAGAATTGTTCTGCTGGGGTGACAGACGGCTATTTCGCAACCTGACACGAGGAGCGGCCTGGACCTGCTCAGAAAACTAACTTCCTCTTCCAATACGGGACAGGAGGCCAAGGCTCCCTTATGCGGCCCGGTGATAGTCATCAGTCTAGAGTTCTTCAAGCTGCAGTTTATGCCGTCTGTAATTCTCCAGAAGCGCTTCCCGTCTGCTGCTACTTTATAGGGGTCTCTATGGGAGGCATGGAGGGCTGCCAAGGGGAGACTATAAGATTACATAAATGTCTCCATACATATTCCTGTTTTTATGACCTGTGTCCGCAAGTAAACACATGCTGGATAGAGGGAGATAAGAGGCCAAAGAAGAGCGGAGGAGAGAGAGAGACAGAGGGGAGAGTTCTGCTATATATCAAGACGCCGGCTTTCTGTAACCCACAGTAAAACAGCATTAAATGGGCCATAAACTTCACTATGATGTAGCATTTTATGTATAACGCGGAGATCTGTTTATTAAGGAAGCCTTTTGAACAACTTTAAAGGAGATTTTTTTTTGCACATATTCCAGATATTGAAATTGTTGTATCTCGTCCAAATGTTCCCATCATATTCCCATCTTGTTGAAAGCTTATTTAGAATCAGCTTTCAGGTGATGTATAACTTTCAAAAATAAAAAATGACCCTTATGACTATGTCCAGGGTCACAAAATATGATTGCAAGTGTAAAATATGTCATATTGTGAAGGTCACCTATTTTGCAAAAATCATTTTTATAAGGTGTTTGAACGTCATTATGTGGATGTAACCAGGCAATGTGGTTAAATTTAGTCTTCTAAAATCTGTAAATTCACTCCTATAAATATTTATTTATTCTGAAATAGGAATCAACACCAACACTTTGTCTCTTGTCTGTTTTCACTGATGCTGCCAGAATAGTCATAAATAGAAATGTGGTCATGAAAAATTGTATATAAAAGCAATCTGACAATATGCAAATGACATTTCAGTGTGTGAAATAGTTTGTTATTGTCGGTATGCAGAAGCATGAGCTCCTAGAGATCCTTCCTCTTTTGAAAAAGAGGCCAGAGCAGCATTCATTTGCATTTAAAGGGACAAACACAAAAACAGTGCATTTTGGTTGATACCCTAAAAGTGGCAATTTTTTGTTGTTGTTGTAAAACCGTTTCTGTAACTTCAGTTTTGTATCAACAAGTTATAATTCAGGTTTACTAACCTCTCTCTGACCTCTCTCTGGTAAAAAATAAATACTTAAAATGAAGTATAAAAATATCAAGAGAATGCTTGGTTGGTGCATTTCAAGCACACGCTGTGTGAACAACAAAATAAAAGCTTGATGTAGACATACTGCAAAGGAGCAAAGGTTTGAAATGTCTGCTCTAAGAGCGGACTGACTCTTCTCACCTCTGTTACTGGACGGAGCCGAGCTGGTCACGTTGGGAGAGGCAGAGTGAGTGGAACTGAGACTTGAGGTAGACGGACTTGGCTGCAAGGAGAAGAAAAACATAAGAAAGAGTCTACAGACTTTTGCACTTCGTTGTCGGTCTATAAAATGGACGGTTTATACAAAAATCATTCGGTCTGGGATAAAAGAAAAAAGGCTAAATGATCTGTCCGACCAGTCTATAATTCACACCTACAAATCCGATTCTCACAGTGAGAGAAAAGACAGGGCGAGACAGGAAGATTAAGCAGGGATGTGAGAGAGACAGATGAAAACAGAAAGAGGGCAATTAGGAGAGAAAAAGAACAAGAGAGAAAGAGATGGATTAGGAGGAAATATGAAAGACAGCGAGAGAATAGAGTGTGTGTGTGTGTGTGTGTAGTTATCCAATGGCAGCCCAAGCACTCACCTGCATGTTGAAGACTTCATCTGAGCTCTCTGATTGGCCTGTGATGTTGCTCACTTCATTGGAGGCCTGCGACGACAGCGAGGATGAAGAGTAGCGGTTGACCGCTGGGTAGCTGAGGGGACTGAATAACATACGATACAAATGCATTTAGAATATTTATTTAGAGAGAATAAAGTGCATTTACAATATGTACAATTTGTAAGCGAACACAAATGTTGTCTAAAATTACTGTAGAATTGACGAGGTCATCATTGATGAATCAATGACTCCAAAATCAATTGACTTCCCAATGGATAATGAATATTTGTATATATGTATTTAGTGTAAAAAACTGTACAAACAAAAGTTGAATTGCTGCAATTTGTCTTAAATATTATATTAAAGAATGTGCATTGCTAAAAATTGAAATAAATTGCGGTATTATTATTAATAATACTGAATCATCCTTTTATTTTATAAAATAGAAGAAAATATTTAATCATTAATCATCATAAATGTCAATCATTAATATAAATATTAAATTAAATACAAATTAAGGTGAAATATTATCTAAATATTATATTCATGAATTGCTAAAAATGTTAAGACATTCACTTCGTAAAATTCTTGCTTTTTGTTTGCTTATTTGTAGGTCACAATAAATATATCCATGTGAACATTGTATCTTCCATTAGTTATCCTGCTCTCTAAATACAAGAACTAGCCACTCAAACTCGAAAAGAGCTCGTCACCTGCGGCGCGACACCACACGCGCTCCTCCCTCTGGACTCATTATGTTGGGTGCTGAGTTTCTTCCGGCTCGAGGGCTTCCGTTGGTGAAGTGGATCGGACTGGCTCGCACGTAGGCTGGAAACTCCTTCAGAGCGTGGGAAAGAAAGAAGGATGAGTGCATGATGAACATCTTGGGAAATCAGAAAGAATGGGACTGCTGATATGCACCTGTATGCCGAGGCTGGATTTCATCAGATGAAACTGATCCACCAGTTTCTTGTGCAGAGGACGCATGTCCTGAGGAACGAACTTCTCATGTACCGTCAAACCAAACTCCAGGATGTGAGCCTGAAGCACAAACGATGTGCAACGGTCAATGTAGGCAGAGACATGATTTAATCCACTAAGGTTTGAATACAGGATCTTGCACACAGAAATGTCAGAAATGTTCACATGTGTTTTTCCACTTTTTTCGTATTTGTCATGCATTCCTATCAAAATGCGTACTATGGATGTGAAAACACAGAAGATCGATCCTGATCCAATTGGTTTTGTTTTTTTTCATGATGGACAAAAGTGACACAATGTCTTATTTAATTATTAACGTAAAAAAAAATCAGTTTGCAATGATCTTAAATTATCAAAAGTAATATTAGCAAAATATTATTGTTAATAATATAGTAATAAAGCAAAATATTATTGCCAAACAAATTTGCCCACTTTTTATTTTCTTTAAAATAATGCAAGAAATAAAGTCTAAGACGCAGTATACGGTAAAACTGCAAGAAAAATTCTTCATTTGCAATTATTCGCAATTAATATAGCGTGAAAATAACTCTCAACACTTTGAAAAGGTCGCTAATGTAAGATATATTACACTGAGAAAGACTGAATTATAAAACCGTTTCAAACACCAGAGTTGCTAAAAGAGAGAGAGAAAAAAAAAGATAAATTATAATGTAACGAATATTTGTCAAAAAAGGAAGACGCAAATTAGTGAAATGGTCACGAGAAACAAGTCTCAAATGTAAAAACTAAAGTCACAATTATCAGTATATAAGTCATAAGAAATGAAGTTCAAATTGTGAATCTGTCGCAATAGCAAGAAATAAATCTCAAGTGATTTTAGAAAATAGCACAATTATAAAAACTATTTTAAAAAGTTGAAAATGACTCTCAAGAGCGGGACAAAAAAAATCAAGTGTGAGAAATAAAGTCCAAATTGTGACATTTAAATAGTCTCAATAGCGAGCATAGTCAGAAACAAAAGAAAAACAGAGTAGATAATGAACACTTGCTGCTTGCAGTTATTTAGCATGAATTGTATGTAAACAAAAGATCTAACAAATCACGACTAATAAGATGAAAGGCATTTATTAAAGCAGCAAACAAGATCCATTTTTATTTCATGCCGTCTTTTAATCAGCTCGCTTCATATTTAAATGATCAGCGAAATATTTTCTCCCCCTTCAGTCTTTAAAAGTTCACTTTCATGCTTGTAACTGGCTTATATCCATGGTTACTGTCTAGACAACAGCATCATGTGCTTGGCTCTAGAGATTTCCTGGTTACTAAGCAGCACGGACACGAAAGAAAGGGGAGAAGTGAGACGGCAGAAACCCAGCTTGTGCAGATCTTAATGACTAAATCCCAAACGCAGCGGAGAAACAGGCATCAATAATGAGAGCAAACATCATAAATGTGTGTAAATTGTGGTGTAGATTAGATTTGGTTTCTTGAGACAAACCTGCTCAAACATGAGCTCTCGGAGACGCCCGATTTTGTCTCCGTCTTCGGGGTGATTCATGATGTAGTCCTTCACGAAGAACGCCTGCGAGAAATAAGAGATACACAAAATTACACTCTTTAACCACAATGCATTGTGCTTCGCCAGCCTCCACATATTTTCTGGTATGAGTTACAACTGACCTTGACATTTTTAACAAACAATATCATGCATAGTTTAGTCAAAACTTGACATAAAGTGCAGAAACCAAATAAAGTGCCATAGATTGAGCTTATAAAAAAAAAAAAAACATGCATGTTTTCAGATCTTCCAAGCTAACGGGTATGAGGAAGAACAGATGGTGTATGTGTCCGATCTGTTCCAAGGACGATGGGCTGGTATCTCCAAAGAAACTGTGGGAGAGCAGAAGCTTCAGGAGGCCAAACTCCCAGACTTCAAAGATTGCAGCACGCAGATTTTTCCATTGCCTCGAATATGCCACTTGGCCTGAACAGCAGCCGAATGCTACCAGCAGATGCCCATTTTAACTGCAGCTGCATCACTAAAGCCACTCACAAACACTGTGGGATTTGGTCAGAAAGTGGCCGGATGTCATTGATTTTGGCAACTATATTATATTATTTTGATTTTGAACAAACAGTGGTCACACTTTATTTTAAGGTCCAACTCTCATTATTAACTAACTACCGAAATAATTATTACTTTTGCCTCGTTAGTAAAGTTGTTATTAGGTATTGGTCAGTATTAAGTATGTAGAACATGGCCATTCAGAAAATGTGCTTTATAAGTACACAGCCAATATGCTAATAATATACATTTTATTAAGCAACTAGTTAATAGTGAGAATTGGTACCTAAACTTATGTAATAGCTTTTTATAAAACAAGTAGTAATAATAATAATTGTTGTTGTTGTTGTGATAATAATTACTAACAACAACAACAATACTAATAATAATTAATTCTTCTTCATACCTTTTAAGTGCATTTTTCTTTGGAAAGTTGCATATTATACAGAGCATTTTAAAAATACATTTGAATTAAAGTTAAAAATAAATGTTTATCACATCTAGTAATATTTAGCTTTTTTAATTAAATGATTCAATTAAACAATATTTGCATAATTTATTCTGGCTTTGCTACAATGAGAAAAAGTATTTAATTTTGCAAGTAACACTGCCTTGACTATAACACATAATTCCATAAGCTATTTTTCATACAGGGTACAAAAAACACAATTTGGCAAAAAATGTCTCCAAAAACCTTCTACAATTTTTTTCTGTGGAGAAAGTTCTAAAAGAAGATATTTGTACCAATAACCAAAAGGTAACAATATGAAATTAATATGAAAATGTGTCAATGTTCCCCTTGTATAAGCACTATTTCATATTTTTGACTTACAAAATTGGTTTTATTAGCAAAAAATCTGAACACAATGCCATCATTTCTCCAACTCAAACTTGGTGGGCGATGTACGAATCAGTTTGGTTTGGATGTCTTACTGGTTTTGTCATTAGCTCTATTTTATCCAAAGTTTTATTTCATGCCTTGGGGGAAAAAAAAAGAAGACCTTGTAGCGCTATACTCTACAATTTGAGTTCCAATGCCTTTTGAGTAACGTGTGGGCATTTAAAGGAATGAAAATACCACTGATTTCTAGAACTACTAGACATATAATTGCAGCTACCTGCTAAAGCCTGCAGATCGCAAGCAGGCGAACGCCATTTGAATGTGATGAACTCTGGGACAATTACTTGTGTATTTGTTTATAATTTCGCAGGAACGGAATAAACATACCTCTGCCTTACTAAATGATATTCTCTCTGAACTTCTGGAGGAGACGCAACGAACAGGAAAGTGTGAAACTCGCTATGGCGAGCCAATTAAAAGTGAGGGGTTTGCAAATGAGAGGAATTTCAGAGTGGAATTTCCTTGAGGACTGACCTTAAAGCGCAGAAACGCGCGTAAATATTAACGCCAACAGCTGGAGCGCTCAATAAACAACTAATTGGCAATGCTGTCATGTTTGGGCTCCAGATACATTAACGGCTGCTCATCCCTCAGCCTCAGCCTCAGGACGCTCGGCCTACACAAAGCAAATTTAGTGCGAATGTACATTCTGGAACACGTACAAACACAAACTGGCCTGTATACGGTCGACTCTACTCTTTAAAGCTACTCTCCAAGTCTATCAAGGTAAATACTGCAGTGACACTAAAGTGAGGTTGCTATGCAACAAGCGCTCATACGATCTGAAAAGATCTGTTGTGTTCGCTCAGAATATGACTTCTTTGAGATACTATAGATTTGCCCAGGGCTACACAAGGGAAATGATTCTTCTTTTGTTACTACTGTTTCTGTAGTTTACCAGCAGAGTACACAGGGAAGCTATCTTCTCTTTCGGACAGGCTAACCAGGAATTAGAACTCAGAAGGTATCCCAGAATTCCCTTCGGCCATCTGAAGGCAATGTGTTCTCCGGCAGAGGAGACTGAGAGACAACCTTGAGACAGCGTGTTTACATTTTTCAAACATGAGATGGTCTTGCATCGGTGAGGACTTGGAATACATATAATATACAACCTCTTGATAGCGAGCGAGACCTCCGTTGACAGCTGCGTCGATGACTCCATTGAGACACATGGTCAGGGGGTTGATGTTCTGCATCTGCCGGGTTTGACACTGCGTGATCAACGTCCGCAGTTGAAGGTTCTTGTTCTCGATGACCTCGATAGCATTCTCCAGAGGACTCACCTCAACCTGGGGACGAAAAAAACAAAAAAAACAAACTCTGGTTAAGTTTACCACCAAGACGGAAATTGGTTTAAAAAAAGCCTTGAAATAAGTTGTTGAAATAAATACAGTTTTAGGCTGTATTAAAATACAAAACTTTTAGTTAAAATGTTTATATTTAACAAATTCACTTTTGCATCGTATTTTAATAAACTAATGCTTATGTTGGTGAGTATTTATTTTTCAATCAATCAAATCAAGTTGCCCTCGTTTAAAATGTATTGTAATTATTCCTATGGCTCTGTGATTAATACTACAAGTTTGAAGTCTTTATTATTTTTAATAAAGTAATTAATATTTTCAGCAAGAACACATTGAATTATTTTGAAACAAATAAAATTAATATTTTAAATAAATGCTGTTCAGGAACCTATCCATCAAAGAAAAAAACAAAAACAAGTATGGTGCTTTCTACAAAAATATTAAGTAACAAAACTGAAGATTGGAGTAATGGCTGCTGAAAATGTAATAAAGTAAAAAAAAAATACTTTTAACTACGCAACACTGTTTGAACTGTTATATTTCCCCAAATTACTGTTTGTTGCACTTTAATCAAATAATTGCAGCACTGGTGAGCATGAGAGACTTTTTCCATTCAATTACAAAAACAACCCAAAAACTTGCTACACATAAAGTTTCTCTTTAGAGACCCACCAAATGGTGCCATTTACTACCAGTAAAAGTGTGCATATTGATACAAATATCTACTCTCTACTACAATCTCCAATCTGAAATGCATCTCAATCAGTCCCATTGAGCATTTGTTTCCAACATAAAAAAAAGCACAATGAGTTATGTCCTACAAGACCAAATCACTAACATTGCTAAGCCTTGGCTAAGCCTTCACATTTACAGTTAGTTCCTGACCTTAATGCGGTGGGTGTAAGAATCGTACCAAAGGGAAGGTTTCATGGGAGATCTACTTACCAGCTCTCTCCTCTCCACTTCAAACCAGCGCGAGATGCCCGGGAGACTCTGAACAAGTGTTAACGTTGTTCTTTCTACCCACAAGCTCTGAAATTCAAAAGCAAATGCTCATTGACACACATCAGAGTTCAAACGGTCAGAAAAAAAGTCCAAGAGATCCCATAAGGCAAAGCGATTACAACATATTCAATGAGCGAGGGACCACTATGTATAATACATATCATTTAATCTACACTTTAAACAGCTCATTCTCAGAAACACAGTCAACTTATCAAACCGCACTGCTCCACATATTAAATTTCACATTCATAAATTCATTTCCCATCTAGCATGAGAATTAACCCGAGCTGGCGCAGGTATAACGGAGGAAGCTCTGTACGAAGTTCAGACACTTGATTGTGATATTCAAAACCACCTCGGTCCAATATAATCGTATCATCTGGATAGCGTCTCAACCGAAGTTTACCTCTAAATGAGATTTTCAGACATTATTACTGGGCGGTAAGTGGACCGGGGTGGTGAGGACCCCCGGTGTCTCTGAAAATATAATATCTGGCAGGCTAAACAGTTTATTTCAAACACGGTAACCACTGGAGGTCGGAGGAAATCTAACCCCCGCGGTGGATCGAATCCATGCAGAGGCTGTGATTGTCTATGCTGGATATATTGAGTGAGAGGGGAAGGGAAATGATATTTGGAAGGAGCGCGTCTCTCAGCCCCTAAAACTTTAATTAGCCTCTCTGGACCAAGGCTGTGAATAATGCAGCATGTGAGAGAACACCTGAGCTCCACACACACACTGGCCGGCAGACACTGGAAGTAAAGGAATGAATACACAAGAGAGAAGAGGAAGAGTGAAATGCTGGAGATGACATCAAAAGAACACCAAATAAAAAATCCTGTATTAAAAAAACCTCACTCATTATTTACTCACCCACGTTACTTTTTTCTACCGTCTACACTTTGAAGAATTTACTGGTCAGTTTTGATCCATACATTTACAATGAACATGGTCAGGAGCCTTCACGTTTCAAAATGGATGGTAAAGCACTGTAAAGGAAGTCCATGTGATTTGTGCACTAAATTATAAATCCTAAAAAGGCATATGAGACCCTGGACCACTTAAGTTGATGGGGTATATCTATAGTAACAGCCAAAAATGCACAATATAGGTCCAAACAATCTATTTTTCTTTTAGGCCAAAATTCATTAGGCTATTAAGTAAAGATCATGTTCCATTAAGATTTTTTGTAAATATTCCACCGTAAATATATTAAAACTTAAATTTTGATTAGTAATATCCATTGCTAAGAACTTAATTTGGACAACTTAAAAGTGATTTTCTCTGTATTTTTTTTTTTTGCACCGTCAGATTGGAGATTTGACTGGTTTGTGGTCCAGGGTCACATATGATCCTCAAGATTCTGCCAGATTTACTAAATAGAAACTAAATAGTTTTGTGTTGCACACTAAATGTAAGTTGCTAACTACACTGAAATTGGCTGACCAAGTTTGTGACCAAATCATTCAATACTTTTATCCTTAGAAAGTTGTATTTACTTTGGGATAAATAGAGTATTGAGATTGAGTCAAATACTGATTCAACAATACATTTGCTGCAGTTAACAGCAAACAAGAGGTGTGTTTATCGCACAAGCCTATCATGTCACTTCTGAAGGCTTGGAAAATAGTGATATAAACTATTTTAGTGGTCTTTTAATCTTATTTCCAGGCTTTAGAAGCTCCAGTGTCCATAACAGAAACTCCATAATAGAAAACAGCAGCCAGCACATGCTTCAAAAAGATCTCCGTTTCATACAGGTTTGAAATGATATAAAAGTAAATAATAGATGACAGAACTTCAATTTCTGGCCCAACAATTCATTTAAGAGTACACTGTGGCCACCGGCTCACCTTAAACTCGTTTTCTTTGTCTTTGGTGCCCTTGTGGAACGGCCGGTCGTAGCGAAACCTCCAGATGTGGTTAACCTTGTAGAAGCTCTTGATGTTGTCGGGGACGCCGTCCCGCTGCAGGACGTCCTGGCTGTCTGGGATCGGTGTGACAGCATAGATCTGAAGATCTGCGTGAAGGTTCGTCAAGGAACACGCAATATTTGTTGCTCGAGCACAAATGCATTAGAATCACGTCTTGAACAACTAAAAGTAATGTTTGCTTGTATTAAATAATTGTGTTTAAATTAGTCCTGATAAATGACTAATAATGATTAAATCACAGCCAAAATAAAATTTTTAGTTTACATAATATATATGGGTGTACTGTGTATATTTATTATGTATATTTAAATACACACACATACAGTGCATATTTTCTAAATATTTACGTGTATGCATTTATATATTTTATACCATTTACACATGCATGTGTTTGTATTTATAAATACAAAATATACTAGTGCTGTAAAATGATTAAATATGAATAATCTAATCTATGTTTAAATACGAAATATTATTTAAAATATGATATAATTTATATGAATATAAACTTATACACGTAAATATTTTTCAAATATATATTATTTATGTGTGTGCCTTTATATATACATAATAAATATTACAGTACACACTCATATATTATGTGAAAAAAAAAAACACTTATTTTGAATGCAATTAATTGTGTCAATTTATTTAAATAATTCATTATATTATCGGATATGATTTTATTTGGTATATTATCATCACATGTATTTGACTTTACAAAAGTAAAGTAATAAATTTTGCTTTGGTACGTCCTACTTCAATCTCAGTCCAAATGCAGACAGTACAGTTGGAAATCATCCTCCGCAAATGTTTAAATAACCAACATCCTGTGCCTCACAGACGTGAGGTCTCATCAGCACATAAATATGAATCGAGGAGGGCAGACGTCCAGGAAGGCCAATGATTAATCGCCGGCTTGGATAACAAAACGCTGTGCTCATGTAGTTTGACCGGCCCTGTCTGCTCTAATTGCACTGAAGAGGACGTCACATATTCACCGAGCGCCTAGCCTCCAGGTACACGTCTCATCAATTGAACAAACGCTCTCCAGCGACCCCACGTCTCCACGCCTGACATGAGTTCTGAGAGGGAGGGGATTGATTTCAGCCACATGGGTGTGTATTTGAAGTGGGTGGCTATGGCCTTGTGTTTGTTCTGAAAAACCCTGTATTTTGCCCTTCCTTCACACATCTTGCACCGACACTGTATATAGAGCATGCCGTTTTGTGCATAAAACAAGTGGCTTTTGGGATATCACATCAAATTTTTACTTTTAAAAAAAGATAAAATTGTTAACAGGAATATAATACTTATAGAATTATCACAAACTTCCTCTTCCTGAAATCTAATTTACATATGGTAGTGTGTCACATTTTGCTAATTTAATGCACACCAAATGAAACTCAAAACCCAGTATTTTGATATAAACGGATTAAAATGAGCAGGATTCTGCCAGATTTACTAAATGGAAACATCTGTGTTGCTCACTACCGTTTTAAGTGCCCTTATTATGGGTAATGAATGGATCATACAGTATTTTGGTTTTGGGAGTCCCAACAACAGCTGAAATGCATCCAAGGTCACAAAATCCTTTCATTGTCTTATCATATGCATTTATTTGTACCCACAACAATACCCAAATATAAATTTCTCCCAAACCCCTGCTTTGCATGATGCTTTATTTCCATTTTATAATAAAAACAGCGTTTGTGAGCGCAGTGCTGCTTCGTTAACTTTATACACGGTGCACTTGCAGATTCAGAACTCTGCAGGATGTTTTCATTCACTTAGAGCTGTGTTACACTCTGCATTAAATATTGTTTTCAAAAATCCATAATAGGGGCACTTTAACACTTTTTTTGCATTGTGAGTTAAAGAACTAGGACACAAGGCAAGAGAATAAAAGTGCATGTATAAGACTCTCTGGTGTGCAAGTGTGTGTGTTCGGAAAAGAGAAGAGATGTCTGGAGGATACACTGGGCTTCAGCCTGGTAGATGGTCTGGTCAGGCTGGTTGGCATGTTGCATTGCGATGGCATGAGGGAACTCATTGAGCATGCGCTGCTGGAACGCCTCCAGACGCTCGTAGTCATGACCACGGCACACAAACTCCTTATTCTGCACACACACACATATACCCACACACATTCTGGTTAATACTGACACCAAGTGGACTTCAGAGATACTGACAGTGACATCTAGTATGCTGCAGGATGTCATGAAGACACACACCCGAAGAAAGAAAGGGAACTTCTTGCCGTAGAAGCCCACTCGGAAGAACTCTGGCTCCAGACGCTGTTGGTCCATTATTTTATCATAAAACGAAGCTTCCATCATCTGTGATTTGCAGTCATTTGATAAGCAGAAAACACAGTTAACAGTTTTTCATTCATATGCAGTTAAATACAGTTCTCTCTGACATTACATTACTATTGCACCTTTTCCATAACATTTTTTTGCAGGTGAAATGATCAGTAAGGCAGGCAATTGTCAACTAGGGGTTAATGTGTACTGTAAATGTGGGTAATATTTAGTGAACGAGACACTGGATTAATGTAAGAACTTTAGCTCACCCTCATTTTGCTGAGGTTTCTGTAGTCGTAGTAGGATTCGTACTGGTCTGCTAACTCTCTGCACAGGATGATGCCGTTCTCCCAACACTGAGGGGGTGGAGAGGGTTTTTTAATTCACATGCAGTTTCATAACTCACCAGTAGAAGCCACTAGAGCACCATCAATACTATATCAAGGAACTAGTCAAAATATGCAAAATATGGAGGGATCAAATGCAAAAGATGGTGTGGGGAAATTTGGTAATTTAATAAACTTAATTCAATATCTGGGCTAAACACAACAAAACAACACCAAACACACACAACTAAAATGTAGATTATATTTTCCTACAAAATACATTTACATTAAAAATGTACAACAATTGATCTTGGCAATCACGACTTATTTTGTTTTATTGATTAAAAGTATTAATATACATTCATATAAATACATTTTGTAATACAATTTAAACTGCTTTTTTTCTTAAATCTTAGAAATCTTAAATAAAAAGAAAATAATGTATATTTTCCTGCAAAATATAAATGTATATACATTTTCTTTGGCAATCTTGACAGTGAAAAAAAAGCTACACATTTTATTTTAATGATTAAAATAATAATAAAAAATACATACTCATATAAATAAAAATGTAGCAAAATATAAAATGTTTTTTTTTTTTATCATCTATAAATCTTGCACTACATATTTTTTATTACTCGTTTTGTATGTAAAGTACTAGTAAATGTAATGTTTTTTTGCATTCACTTTTGCTTTTAACTGCAATATTTCCTATCGTTTTTAGACATTTGCACAAAATACACGTTCTCATGCACATCACTCATTATGAGCATATCCGTCCTATCGCTTCCTAAACCCAGCAGCTCAACAGATGGCCACGAGGAGCGCAGACAACAAACACACTGATTTTATTCTCATCAAGTGATTAGGTGATTGAGGTTACTGATTATGTAAATGCCATTCGGTTTTGAAGGACAACTGCTCAAAATACAATCACGCACTGATCATTTAATAGCAGGCTGAGAGGCTGAGAGACGCAAGAATTGTGACACAAAGACGGGAAGGACACACAGACCTTTCCACGGTCGAAGTTCTGGATGATGGTGAGGTGCAGATACTCTTTCCTCTGCCACTCACTCTGCATCGGGTAACTCAGAAACTCCCGCAAGGGCCTTTCGGACCACTCCAGCAGCTCGTCGTACAGCAGAAGTGTATACGAGGCCTCTGCACACATCAACACGTCATCTAAACACATTTGTTAAGAGTATCTTTAAAGCACCTTTAGTTCAAGCCATGCTTGAGTACCTGTGTAATTCTGTGCTTTCAGATGCAGGTCATAGAGCTTGTGAATGTAGCGGATGTACATCTCCTCTTTATTCAGCTCTGTTTTGTAGAAGTTCTGTGGAAGAGAGACAAAGAGTGGTGGAGTGTGGATATGAAGTGCTTTAAGTGCTTTTCAGCATTAATTTTCACTGGCGGTCTGGTTCCTATGAACACATTTGGAGAAGAAGTGCACTCAGTTTTCACCATGAATCAAAGCATCCTTATCACTTCCCAACACTAAGCACCAGAATGACATTATTCACAAACGCTTCATCTAAAAGATGAAGACAAATGTCACTAAAGATTATACTTAAACATACCAGCAGACTGACTGTACAGCCAATCTTTTTTCCATCCACTTCCCCCAACTTCATACAGTCTCTGTAAAACAAAAAGAGTGTAAGGCAGAAATTAAGATCAATGGAAATGTGTGGGGGTTTTTTTAAATATATATATATATATTTATTTTTTATTTTATTTTATTTTTTTCCACCAATAAAAAGCAAGATGAAATAATAAGTAGCTTCATTATTTGTGGTACGTATTTCCATCAGTATATAAAAATACTACAATTTATTTCATTGGTAAGTAAATATATTTGAAGAAATAGCAAGCAGTTTGGGGTCAGTATCAGAGAAGGGGCCAAACAGGTTAACATTTTATTAAACAGACTAAAATCACTTTTTATATAATCAGAAATCTGAACTTGAACAACCAGAATACTGTAAATATTCTCAATAACACAAATTAAATAATAAAATAATATATTTTATTATAATACATTACAATACAATTTATAATACAAAATAATACAATTATTTTGTTCAAATCATTTTCAAAAAGAGGACATTTCAGATATAAACAAGCTTGTGAAAATGAAAACTATATTTTGATTTCATGAAAAGGTGCAAAAAAATAAATAAACAAATAAAAATATTTTCTTTTTTATGTCATTTTGTCCTTGTGGGATGTTTGGCATCTTTTCTCGGCTACAACTTCATTAATGTTTGGCGTTAGGTTCTGAGCTGTGGAAACTCTTGGAGTGGAGGTGTTCATCAGTGAGAAGAAAAAAGTTGCTCACACAAACCTGCAGAGCATTCGAGCAGCTTGCAAGCAAATTTTTTGGGAATGAAGCTGGGGAACTGTGCGGGCCCCACAGTGTCATACTTTGCCTTGAGTATGCGGTTACACTGGAGTTCTATCAGCTCCATCTGAATGTTTGTACATACTAACTCGTGACTAGAGGTTATGACCGCACGTAACTTTTGTTGTGCATTATGGGATTTGTATTAATAGTATTAATCAGCGGGCCATTAATAATAGACATATGAAATTCAAAAAGGTCTCACAGGCCTTGAGTTTGACATGTCTGGTCAAGACTTTTTAATGCAGTATTTATTTGTATTATTTTCAGCATAATTTAATTTCAGATTAAATTTATACATACTATAATTGCTAACTTTAGTTGATTTACATACACAGAGGGGGTCAAATGTTTGGAAAAATTCAGATTTGTATTATTTTTTAATTCTTCTGCTCAGCAAGGTTGCATTTAAATAAAAAATACAGTAAAAACAGTAAAACTGCAAAATATTATTACAATTAAAAATAACAGTTTTCACTTATTTTAAAATGCCATTTATTCTGTGTGCACATCTGTATAGCTGTGTATATTTCACCTGTAGTCCAGCAGTCGCTCCATCAGTCGTGTGACTGTGGCGATGAGGGATATCCCGCTCTCTCTCCAGGTCTCTCTCTCGATCTTCTTCAACAGACTAACGAGACAAAACAAGCACAACAGAGGAGGAGTCATAACGCTGTCCACCGTTTGCCCATCATGACCGTATGACTCACACACAGCTGTCCAGAGGAACAGTGCTTAGTGATCATCTTACCTAGGATACGGACCGAACAGAGGAATTCTAGTCCAGAGCAGCATAAACAAAACAAATTCATATTAATAGATTAAATGTCAACAACAGCCACTCAAACTCAGTTAGTACAGTTAGTCCGGTTAGCCGCGAGAAAGAAAGAAAGCAAATGAAGAGAGATGAAGAGCACATGTTATTCAAAAAAATCAGCTGCCACACCAAAAGCCTCAAATCATTAAAACTATCATCCACTGAAAAGTTACTTAATATCTTGGTAGACTGAATAAAAGGGGCCTCAACGAAGACATTTCTTAGTGTGCACTGTAAAACAGCTAATAAACTCATTTTTTTATTTATTATTCTGCTATATTATTAATTCCATTTATAAAACAGCACTTATATATCTACTATAAATTTGTTTACTTAATATCTAAAATAGCATTAATATTCACATCACACAGAAATAAAGGTACAAAAGCTGTAACTTTTTCAAAAGGTACACGTTTGAACCTAAAGGACTCATTTCGACACCTTAAAGGTACATAAAAGTACACCTAATAGGTACAAAAGTCTACCTTATGAATAGGTACCGCATCAGTGATGGCTTTTGTACCTTTATTTCTGAAATTGTTGAATATATTATTTGATATATGTGTATACTGTACATAGATAACAGTTGAGGCTAATGAATACTATGCATGTAATCTTTAAAATATACTGAAAATACAATAAATGACATGCCGCATGGGGCCTACTTATTGTTATGTTGATGTGTTTTTTCTAAGAGGAAAAAAACAACAAAAAAAAAACAAAGCTTGAAATTTGAATTGTATAGAGCAGCGCTTCCCAAACCTGTCCTGGAGGTTTTGTATGTCTCCCTAATCATTAATTTACTATGGACTGGAAGATTGAGATTTTAAACACCAATCATCAGCTTTTTATGTCCTTTTTACTACTACTACCATGATCTACATTCATATAAAATGTTAAAACAGTGCAGAAATTTCAGTGCAGACGGGAATCAAACACTTCATCATAGCACTGACAGACACAGTCACACAAACACAATCACAGATGACTTTCTCACTGCTTTATACTAATCTAACCATGCTCTCTAAACCTAATTCGGTGTTTGTAAAGCTGTTTGTGTATGTGTCTCTCACTCACATGCTGTTGAATAGCTCTCGATACGTTTCGTCTCCTTTCCCCTCTGACATGAGGCTGTCCAGCTTGTCGATGAGTTTGGCCTCCACCTATCACAAATAATAAAATATGGCATTGCATGCACTATTCAGAAAGCTGCATGTCTCATTCGTGGCCAGAAGGGGGCGGTGTGTGACCTGTTTGAAGTTTCCGCTCCGCCGCTGCTCCCAGTCCATCATGTCGTGAAAGATGGGAATCATGACGTTCCTCAGGTCTGGCTGAGGCACCAGCGTCACCTCCAGGAATGGCCCGATCATCGCTGGGATGAAGTTCAGCTTGTGCTCTCCTGCACCGCCAGATGGAAAGATTCATCTCTCATGTAAACAAGATTCAAGAAAGAGTGAAGCTTTTTGATATTGAGTAACGTTTTACCTAAATTCTGCCACATGCTGAAGATCTCACATCCCATCATGACACGCATGTCTCCATACCTGAACACAAACAAACACAAAATACTGTTAAAATGCATACTACAGTGTCAAAATATGATTGAGACATTTGTACACTGGTGATTTGTAAACACTCAAGATATTTTTCAATACTTCATTAATTAAAGAATCCCAGTTCCTAAAAAAAGATTAAGCAGACGCTGAACTGGATCCTTCAAATGTTTCTAAAACGTATTATGATCAGAAATGTTTCTTGTCATATGTGACCCTGGGGTTTATTTGTAGCAATATCCAAAAATACATTGCACGGGTCAAAATTAATGATTTTTTGTTATGCCAAAAATCATTAGGAAATTAAGTATAGATCAAGTTCCATGAAGATTTTTTGTAAAATTCCTACTGTAAACATATCAAAATGCATTGATAAGATATTCATTTGGACAACTTCAGTATTTAGATTTTTTGGCACCCTCCGATTCCAGATTTTCAAATAGATGTATCTCAGCCAAATATTGTCATATCCTAACAAACCAAGTATCAATAGAAAGCTTATTTATTGAAAATTTTACCTTATGACTGGTTTTGTGGTCCAGGGTCACATATTGTATCAATGTATCTTAATTATTCCAAACTTTTGATCCTCAGTGTATTTATAAAAAATCATAAAATAAATAAATACATACACTAAATAAAAATAAAACTACACTAAAACTAGCTTTGAATCACAGGAATACATTTTAAAACATAAAATATATATATATATATATTTACACACATAGTATAAACAAATACAGTAACGCAGAAAAAAACAATTACAAATTAATACTACATTAAACAATCTGACCTATAAAAGTCCTAGAATTTTAGACTTACCACTTAATTTGCTTTTGGAATACTGAATAGTAAGAAAGTTTAAAATCAGAGGACTTGCAGGACTCACTTTTCCAGTATTTTCTTCTTCTTTGAGGCAGAGAAGGTCTCGAGCTGGAGGCAGGGCTGGTTGATGAATATAACAGACAGGCAGAAGTAGGAATCCCACACCTACATGATAAGAGAGTTAGATGCTGCGCCACAGAGAAAACCAACAGATCCACTGATGTTTCAGACAACAAACCTTATAGTCAAACTTGTCATTGAGGAAGTTTTTTCTTAAAGCGTCTGACAGGTAGAGCACTGTGGTGATGATGATGCTGTAAATCAAACATTTCAAATGTCACAATTCATCCACGGAAAACCACATCAAGTAAAACTGCAGGGGAATAAAATCTCTGACTTGTTAGTGACGAGCCGCATGACCGTCCAGTCTTTGGGGAACATCTCTGGTCTTATCAGGATGCGAAACACAGTGAAGATATGCAGGAGAAAGTCCTGAGAGAGACAGAGAGGATGTTTGACATGTTTCTCAGTGTGTGTGGAGAAGTGATGGATGAGCGCCTCACCCGCAGGTCGTCTTTACTGCTGAACCTCTGCAGGAGCTGCTGGTAGTGTCTGTCCTTCATATGCCTCAACAGAGCCAAAAGACAAGACACAAACTCGCCCTGAAACACACACATTTAACATACGATACGCTTGAGAGAGGGAAAGAAACAAAACTCTGGACAGATTTCTACAGAAGAATCAAATCCACTGTTTGATGGGATTAAGAAAAAAGTCATTTTTAAGTCTACAAAAAAATTATTGAGAAAATTTTACTTATTTTGACATCATATTTAATATTTAAATGTATATTTAATAAAAAAATTATGTGAAAAAATATTTTTATTATTTTATCATTTAAAAAAAAATAATTCACACACAAAAAAAATCCCTCAAAAATTATGTTTGTTAGTATGCTATCTTTTTTGTGTTTTGTTGTATTGACTTAGCTTCTTTTTTTATCAAAATTGCCCAACTTCAGATTAATTGAGATTAACTAGCACGCAAAAAAAAGAAAAATAAAAAAACATAATTTTTTTGAAAATTATAAAAAAAAATAGTTTTTGCTAATTAATTATGTTTTCTATTACTATTTTGCTTCACATATTCCTTGATGAATAAAGTTCAAAACAATAGCATATTTGAAAAATAAATAAATAAATACAAATGAAATACCTTTATTTTACATTTGATCAACTTGATGTTTCCAAGCTAAATAAAAGCATTAATGTCTTCAATAACAACAAAAAATAAATAGAATACAAATAAATGAATAATATTTACTGCTAAGTAGTGTAGATATACACGCTTATATACCCACACACAAACATGCATATATATATATAGGTCTCGCTATCACAGACTGTCTCATAAACCCTTGATAAATCCTAGTCTGTGCTGAATACGGATGAATAAATTGGAGTTGAAATGAGGTATGGCGAGGTTTGCATTCACAAAAACCTTTGTGCGTTGGGGAATACGTCACATCTAGCAGAAACGCTGCCAGAATTCACCTGCTGCTTGTGCAGAGAGACTTTGAAGTGTGAAGCGCTTTGACTGCTGGGCTGTAATTACCTCGCCCTCGGGGCCTGTCTCTGACGCTTTCGCTTTTTTAAAATTCACTCTTGCCTATTCCCTGTAAAGCTTGCTTTCTTTCTTGTTTTTCTTACCGTAACATCTTGAACTTGGGGCCGCAGCGTAGGCCCTGCTGGTTGTGGCCGGTTAGCGATTTCTAATATGGTCCACAGTAACACACCCAATACACTCTCAACGATCAGATCCACCTCTTCAGATACGGCTGGCTCCTGTGATGCACACACACAAACACACATATATATTTGCCCTTGCAGGAGGTCAACGGTGATGTTATGCACACAGTCTGGCAGGGTGCTAATGGCAAAAAGGGTGAGACAGCCATCAAAGGTTCAGCTGTCATTTCAGTTTAAGGAAGGGCAGGAAGAAAGCAGCGCGTCTGATGCACATCGGTTCTTCTCAGTGCGTGAGACTCACCATTTGACTTCAAGGTCAGAGAGGATGTCTACATTTAGAGCAGCCTCAGCATTTTCAAGGCAAGTTTCCTGTGGTCTTCTTCAAAGCAGAAGTCAACACAAATGGATGATGATGTGTCGAAACACTAATTCAACAAAGCTTCTGGATTGCATGAATGACAAGCAGGTCTTCAGGGAGCCTTGCATAATTATGCGGATTTAGAGCCACGTTTTGACAAACATGTTTCATACTCTTGGCAATAGCAGATACTTGAGAAATAAATAAGCTAAATACTCTTTTACAGCACAAAACTTTCACAACAATTGGAGACCTATGGATGATGCATAAGTGGAAGATTGCTTAAAGCAGGAAATGAGTCTGACAGACTTGAAAAGTTGTGTTGATGCCAAAGGATTTGAATTAAAGCAGTGCATTTAGAGAACTTATTATGCCATGAATGTGCAATACCCCTTCTCCTTTAACAGCCTTTAAATATATGACTTAATGAGAAAAAAATATTGTAGCATATTAAAACATACACACATACACACACACACATATATATATGTATATATATACACATTAGCGCCGTCAAACAATTAATTGCATCCAAAATTAGTTTTTATTTACATAATATATGTGTGTGTACTACTGTGTAGATTTATTATGTACATATAAATACAAACACATGCATGTATATAAAAAAATATGTTGTTTATACATAAAAAATATTTAAATATAAAATATAAGAATATTAATATATCGTCTTTTTATATAATAAATTGTTTAATATTTATTTTAATATTTGCCTGCTGGTTTTTTATCCTGATAATATTTCATTTTAATTTGGAATTTGCATAATTTAGCAAATTCCTTCATAAACTTTCATGACTGCGGTTGCCAGATGTCAGCAGTTTAGATCCCCCCCAAATCAGAGATTTTCATTAAAACCAGTACATTTCCCGGCCAGTGATTTTCTGAATTCCCAACCTGGCAACCCACTTTCTATGTAACACAAAAAACACTGATGAGCTGAAAATGCCAGCAAACATGCAAGTTGGAGTTTAGTGATCTCTAATAAGATTGGTTTGCTTAGACTAGTTGTGTTTGTTGTCCTAATTCTTTGTTGTGTGAGGGTTATCTTACCGTGTCGTCTTTCTTGAGGAGAGACAGCATGCAGGTGAGTATGTGAGCGCACATGATGAGATCTCGCTGCTCCTGCATGTGAGCCTGGAGCAAACGCAGCACCACCGGGAGCAGGATACATCGAGACTCTGATAAAAACACACACAAACACTAAGCACACTGCCTCTAACCATCTTCATCCTCTGCAAGCAGGTGTTTACCGGGGTTTGTGTAGAGCTGACTCTCCACGGTTTTGGCGATGCAGTGCAGTCTGACTGCCTCCAGGGGGCAGTCGGCCTGGGACAAGGTGGGGAGGCTCCCCAAGGTCTCCCTGACAAATGTAGCCACTTCTCTGACTGTAAACAGCTTCAGCAACTCCCCGTACACAGCCGGGAACGACTGCAAAAACACCGCCTGTGGAGTCAGGGGACAAATAATCAAAACTCATAATCAAAACTCATATAAACAAAATAAGAATAAATAAAAAAACAACAACAATATTAATGCATTTTTGAGTACAGCCCAGCGATAAAATAAATAAATAAATAATAAAAAATTAACTAAATAACCTGTAAATAATCTGTAAATATTTTAATCAAAATAATGCAGGTTTGCAAATAAACATAATGCTGTCTTAAAACAGTTACTATAGAGTTTACATGCATGCAAGATGTTAACTAATAAAACAAAAATGTAAAAAAAAATTAACTTTTTTAAACTTGGTATTATCGTGAATAATAATAACGATGCAATTTTTTTAATTGTGTGATCAAGCTAAATTGTACTTTGTCTTCTTTAAAACATGCAATATCTTCTGAAGGTATCATCCCTCCTGTTACATCATCCTGTAATTCACATTCACTTAGCTGGTAATGCATTTAACAACAACAACAAAAAAAAACAATAACACAAAACATATAATATAATAATGAATTTGTAGCAAGTGTCCTATTTTGTAAAAGAATGCATATTCTGCAAGGGGTATGCAAACTCACAAGCAGAAAACTAATAAATAAAATAAAATAAATAAATGCACTACATGAAACTTAAGCTATGAAATCCAGTAAAACTGTGAATATGAATGAAACTGTGACTGTGGCATGTTCATCCTCTCAACCAGAAACAAGCAGCAAACTGCTTTTACCACAGACCCACAACCTATTCATACTATAAAGGAATCTTAAAAACAAGAAGAGCATGGACAGAGGAGAGAAGAGTCCCAAACCCCAAAACGTTATCCCGCTGTGAGGGGCCAGCGCGGGGCGGGAGGGACAGTAGAGGATTATGGGGGATTAGAACGGCTCTGCTCTGCGTTCTATCACTACCTTTGTTCTGCTCTTTATGAAGATTACAATGTTCAAACGGCTCTCAGCCCAACACAGGGCTAATAAATCATCTGAGATGAACAGAAATCTACACATATACCACACAACTATACACTACTTGGATGTATTAACTATTCATGCTTCAGACGATCCATCTTAAACAGTTATATGACACTAGTCTCAGTCTCAAAGCACCGTCTGTCCACCGACCAACTAAAGCATACTGAACACTAAATTCAGGTGAGGTTCACAAAGAAATACAAAGAAGAATTGAGTTCACAAGGAACCACAATTCAATAAGCACTTCTAAAGAAACAACACCTTGCCAAACCTCATCAGGGTTAGAGATAAAATAAAAACGTATATATTTAGTCTCAATTATCTTGTAGAGCAGAACTGTAAAAGGCATGCTGGTTTTTGGTTGCACGTGTGAAATTGTCAGCACTTCATTTTAGAAGAAAACTTCTGCTCATATATATTAATAGCCATTTACTCGGTGGTTGTGGACCAACACTTCTGTTTATTTTTGTAGAATCAACTATTTCAGATAAAACCACCCTTAAATTGTGTGTACAAATGATTTTTTTTTTTTTAACATGCCAAAAAAAGTCTTAAATAATCTTAGAAATGCCAATAAAATACAAATGTAAAATGCAATTTAAATACAAAAAAAAAACATTTTTTTTACAATCAAACAATATTTTCAAAAATATCTATTTTGTACCAAACTAATTTCTATTAAAAATCAGCGGTGAAAGAGTTTGTGTAAAAACAAAACTTTTTTTATACACACATCTGTCAAATAATCTCTTCCTGTCTGAGCAGGCCACTCTTAGACAATAATACAAATAAAAATAAATAACTACAATAGACTTTGTTCTAACGGATGCACAAATCCATGACCTGGAGACTAAATAAATTTGCAACTAAAACGTGCAATACATACGAGTCTGTTTGTGATATCTAACAAGTAGTGATTTTTCCCAAGCTCTTTTTCTCACTTCCCTATTATCTCAAGCCTTCCCTAGAGCTTCTTGTAATCTTGTTGTGCTGTCATTATCTCATTTTTTTCATCTTACTTCATTCTTTTTTATCCTTATCCTTCATGTTCATATATGCAGTTTCTTCCTCTCATTAAAACCCACAGCAATTCTTTCTTTGGAAATATTCCTCTTTCTCTTTCAAAGGGGGCACATGGGCACTCTGAGGCTCTTTGTAGAACACGGTAGAACATCAAAACAAACTCACACCAAGACTTGAACAAAAGCCAGTGCGACCAGCAGCCGAGCGGAGGACAATAGAAGACGCTCTCGCATTCAGCTCAGGGAACTTCAAATGACTGGATTTTAGGGAGCGTGCTGAAATCTGCTTCTGTACGTCATTCTCTCCATAAAATATAAATGATCCTACCTCTCAAAAGTTAAATGTCTGTCACAATTAAGGGCATTTCTTTGACAAGTAAATGCTTAATACAGGAGATTTGACCTGGCAGACATCATGTGGTTTGGGTCTGTTAATCAGATTAATGCTCGATAATGTAAATTCGGCTTTAGTTTATACACTTTATGAACAATTGATTTATTACACTCTTTGTTAGTTAATGAAAATACTGTTGTTAATTGTTAGCGTCACAGTGCACTAACTAAAGTAGTAAATTAGTAAATATTAACATTAACTAAGACAAATAAATGCTGTAGAAGTATCGTAATAATAACAATAATTATTATTATTATGTTTGTATATTATTATTATTATGTAATTATCAATTATACACGAATAATAAAAAAATTAATTTTACCTGCATTTATTTTATTAAATCTATTATAAATTAGTATTTATTTATTTAATATAAAAATCATAAAAATAGATACAAAAGTGTTAATTTATAATATATTACTCTCTTGTAATCTTATTTCATTACTCACCTGTGTCTGTGTGATGGGCCGAGAGCCCTTGTTCTCCTGCGAGAGGAAGAAGCGGAGGGACATGAAAAGCTCGTGCATGCAGCAGCGGAACTCCTCGTCGTTCTGTCCACCCGTGGCCAGCGCAAACAGCCGTCGCGACTGGATAATATACTTAAAAATATACTCTGTCGCCTAGGAAACCAACAGAATACCAGATATGAGCACAGAAAGCAACATAAAGCAGCCTAATTAAGAATACATGGGTTGTGTGAACTAATGCTAATTGTTCATTTTGCACTGTGGAAGTCATAACAGCCTGCAGAGAAGCATTCCTGGGTAATCAAATACTCAGTACATTATATTTGTGGCTGTAGAAAATCAGAAGAGGACAGTAACTCTAAACATCCTTATGAAGAGCGTCTCACCTGTAGCACCTGCTGGATGTGTTCCTGACGATCCGCTTCAATAATACGGTCCACGTACCACTTTAACACCTTGATCAGATCCCTGCCAGAGACACAAACACACAACACTGCTGAAACTCAACACCAACATTACATTTGTTTAGTACAATTAAAAGTATTTATAGGAAGATATATTTGCAGGGTTCTAAATCCAAAACAAAACAAAACAAAAACCACAAAACAGAACAGAACTAAACTAAACTACAAAATTAAATTAAATATTTGCAGGGTACTGAACCAACAATTAAATAAAAATTAAACGATAACCAAATATTGGCAAAAAATACAATGTTTTTCTGAATTGCATGTATATATTGCATATTTGCAGTATATTCTCCTGTAGTGCTAGGTCTATAACTGACTAACTGGATGTTTTTATGAATAGGAGAGAAAGTGATTGGAAACATATGTAGGGTGCTGTAACGTGCAAATGTCGCAGTCTGGATTTGATCTTGCATTGTCTGTAGGAGCACCAAATGTAACCACTAAGCCATATGTATCAATCCAGTTTTCATGTCTTCTTCCCAAAACATTAGCATTCTGATCCACCAAGTCTTTATTCAGAATTTAAAATAATCAATAGAAAAAAAAGAGACCTAAAATGCAATTTCAAGTGAAGCCTTGATACTGCAGGAAAATAAGAGACTTAAGAGATTTAATCCCAGAGTATCGTAACAGCTCATGTTTTGCAACACATTGCAATAGCATCATATGGTGGGATCCCTGGCGCCTTGACTGTGATTTCCTAGCTTTGCAGTGAGAAGTTTAAAAGAAAGTGAAGTCCATCACAACAGGACCAGTGAAGTACGAGAGGAAGCTTCTTCCAGAGCTCTGCGAGCATGCCGTTACAAGGTTTTTATCACAACAAAAGGAGAACTGGAAGTCAAAATGGAAGAGATTTTAAATGAAAGAGCATGAAAGAGGTGAGAAAAAAAAAAAAATCACACCCCATGAAACTGGACTGTTGTGGCTCTTTCGCCAAAAACTACCAGACAAAATGAACTTACTGCAAATACACTGTATGCAGTCATTTTTTCTGTTTGATTCTGTCCAGTTTTTAACGTAATTGGTTGCATAACATGCACATTCAACAACTGTGTAGGCTGTAATGTGGGCTGATATCTGACCCAGATGAACGAACGTGCAAAATAAAGTGCTATTCGAGTGAGAAATCAGTGCTTCGAGAGAGCTGTGAACAAATGTCCAGGACAAAGACAAACTATACAGTGACCCTGCAAAGTATTTGGGCACCTAAGCCACATGAAGTGCATCAAATACCATGCATTATATAACAAAAACTCAATGAAAGTGGCATTTAACCAAACGAGAACAAGCACACATTTACATCTCTGTGTTTCCACTTTAAAACAATGGAGTTAAACGTACCTGTATGACAGGGCTCCAGCAAAGTGGCTTTCGATGTAGGTGTCCATGACTGGTTTAAAATGCTGGAACTTGCTGTCCTGGAGCAAGTTTATAATGTGCACCTGTGATGAAATAATGTACACTCGCTTTAAGCAACATGCAGTTTTATTGGCCTCTACTGTGCAACAAAAATGAGGGTCTGTGCTTACCAGACAATCAAACACCTTAAGTGCATATCTTTGTGAACTCTCGTCCAAAATGCCGAAAAGCGTGTCCAGTGTATCTTGTAAAAACTGATGGGAGATATTTGACTTTATTAGCAAAAATGCACCAACTAGGGGAAAGACTGACAGGTTCATTAAGTAAGTGCAGCTGACCTTAACTATTTCTGAGCCATCGATCTCCTTGATTTTAGACAGGCTGTCGCTGATTCTCTCTGGGTGGGCTCTCCACTTCAGTAAGTCCAGCATGTCACCTGCAGGAAAGTATGTGAAACTTCCTATGTTCTGTGATGCATCATGCCAAGAAAACTACTAACTAGAGATGTTTTGTCCTGTCATATCCTGTACACATTACCGTTCTGAGTGAGTTTGGTAGAGCAGAGGAATGATGTGATCCATATTGATTCCTTAGTGCCTTTCATAGTTTGGTTGTTGCCGGGTAGATTTGATTTCGAGAAGGGCAGCTTGAGGTAGCGAGCACAGTCTTGCAGGTTAGCGTTCTCCTCACACTGAACAATATATATAACAAAGATCCTGTTAACCATTTCATCTTATTTTTTTATATATGCAACACAAACATCCACATGCATATATATATATATATATATATATATATATATATACACACACACACACAAATACATTTTATTTACAAAATTCATAAATACACTAAAAATACACTATTTTACATAAAATAAAAAATTACATATAAATGATTAAACATTTATACAGAAAATAATTCTTATTTTACTATTTAGCTGTGGTTATTTCTTGTAAAATTTACAATTATTATGTAATAGGGGATGCATATGTATAAATATGTGTGGTTTATCTGTTATAATTAAAATTTATATAAATTTAATAAACAAACATATATAAACAGTTTTTTTGTATTTATTAATGTATTTATTTATTTTTAGATTATATCATGTACTACTTTTCATATTTCGCAAGAAATGTCCCTAGCTAAAATAAATATGATTTTTTTTAAATTCACATAATTTATTATATTATATATATTATATCATATAATATTTATCAATATTATTATTTAGGTTATAATTATTTTAAACTAATACATCTTTTACAACTAATACAAATTTTGCAATTTATTTATCTTTTTTACACAATGGATTTATATATATATATTAGAATTAAGTGTGTGTGTGTGTGTGTGTGTGTGTAAGCTGGAAAAAACATTCAAAACATATTTTATTTTCCACAGGAAGCACAAAGTTGTATGTAATTGTAACGGAGGCAGGTACAATGATGACAGATTAGTTTTATTTTTGGCTGAACTATTCCTTTAATTAGCATCATGCAATCGCTCCACATTCAGTCAGCAGTTCTGTTGCCTCCACCAGAAAAGCAAACAGCTGACTTGTTTCTTTTTTTTTTTTTTATCATTTATCTTGCTCAAACTGCTACACATACTGTAAGAGGTCAGCAGAAATGTGCTACATGACCAGTGACACAGCTCAGTGCAGTATTACAGGATTCACTGATCTCTAGTGTGTAACATTGAGACTTAGAGCAAACCGCCCTATTTCAGCGCATGTAAATAGGCCACGAGAAGCTCACGGCATCATACTGGGCCTGTTCACGAGCTAAGCCTTCCCCAGGCTACACACATCGATTTATACACACTAATACAAGTTATTTTGTAGGTTGCACATGGTTAGATGTAAATAGGACATATGGAAAACAGCTTTAAAATGACGGTTTTATGGACATGACTAAGCTACAAAAATGGGCCGTTCGGAAATCATCAGAACATTATTATCTTAGTCTTAGCCTTTTATTTGTATAGCAATAGATTCGTAAATGAAGTGATGCACTAATGGAGTGTGAGGGCTGCCAGTACAACATGACTGTGTCTGTGCATGTGTGTGTTTGTGACCTCTTTTAAGCCTGTTAAATCCACAAACACTTCCACAGTCTGCAATTACCAGAGCTGTACGCGAAGCGCGCTGTTAAATTGGGTGTGCCGCAGGGATGTGTTTTCCTGACACGGTTATTTAACTCTTACACTTTTTAATGAGAAGCCACTTTTTGAATTCAGGCCCTTTCGAGGCAAAAATGAAATACGTCTCAGCCAGAACAATTTGTCATTTGACATAAAGTTATTCTTAAATCGCTTTCGATGCAGAAAAGCCAACGAGACATTTTGACAGCTGTACCTTATGAACGATGAGCTCGTGGGTGCCATCGGGAAGAGTCCGCCCGTCTTCCTGCATTAGAGGAACGAATGAGAAGCCGAAGAGCTTCTTTTCCCCCTTGTCTTTTGCTGGGGAACACAGACACTGTATATTACAAGCCAAATCCGTTTCAAACCCCTTAACAAGAAAATACTGTTTTTATGCTGGAACTAAACATGGAAATTGAATCCGGAGCTATAAGTCACCACAAGTCTGTGACTAGTTTTGAATGTTGTCAAAAACTATATTGTGCTTTATTGTTGAAGACTTGTCTTCTCCTGTATTCTACTGTACAGATGTGAATTTACTTTTTCTTCTGCCTGAGGTTTATTCTTGGCACTTTTTGGTGCGCTTTTACATTTGCTATAAATAGAACTTCTTATGTAAAAAAACAAACACTCGAGCTCTGCCCATATTTAAAAAGTAACGCAAAAGTAACGTGCTGCCTTACTTTCCATAAAAAGAAATGAAATTATTTGAGGGTGTAACGCAGTATTGTAATGCATTACTCTTAAAAGTAACTTTCCCCAACACTTTTTATTATGTATATGGGTCAAAGAAGTTAAGATGTTTGCATCAGCTGAAATTCACTCAAGTGATTTTATGTTCTTAGAAAGCACTTTAAATGTAAGTAAAGTGTCTTCTTTTAAGATTTCAAATAAGTTTTTGGAGAATAAAATGTCAAAATTTGGTTGAAATTGTCATTCAGTTAAAAAAACATGCTTAATCTGACCTCTACATATAAAAATATATAAAAGAATAAGGAAGCATATTAAACTGTATTGTGCTTAAATTGTAATAAATTGTATTAAACAATATTCAACATTATTATCATTTTATAAATATTAAACTACTATTTTATATATATTTATATATATTTAACATTATTATTATTTTATTGTTATATTGCTTTAACCCAATATTTTGACTTTATTTTTTTCTTTGAGCCATGAAACATACAATTTGCAAAGTCAACAGCTTCAAAACAGTCAACAGTGTGTCAAAAAAAAACAAAAAACAAAACTATGTCTCACACATTCAAACCTCAGCCTCAAGCCTGAAACAGCACCAGAGCTAACGTAAACCAACATGGACCAGCACAAAAAATTCATTCAGGTCAATAGATGAATGAATGACGGCCTTCAGATGATTTGAGCACTGAATTAAGCACATACGCTAAACTTAAAATGATTTGCATAACAAAAAGACCCCCAAAACACCCCTTGGGTGATGTCCACTTCTGGATTACACTTAAGTGGCTATTAGTGATGCTCTGACTCACACGGTTCACTGGCTCATCCCCTGCACTCTCAAAACTTATTTGAAATTCAGCAAATTTAACTTCCTCTCTCGAGCGGTGGGAAACACCGTCTTGCCTCAGTATTATGAGAATATGAAATGCATCCTAAAGAGACCATGTTTTTTCATCTTCGTTGGACTTACTGGAACAGTGGCGGAACTCGAAGCGGACGTGAGAGCCCCGGAACATGTCGACTGGGATGGGCAGCTTGATTAGCTCCGCCCAGCGCGGGCTGTTGTTGTGGTAAAGCACGAAGGTGTGATACTCGTCTCCGCCCGGCTCGCCCGAGCCCACGGCCACAAACCCCTGCAGAGAGACACATTCAGCAAAGACTGAGTGCGAGAGGATACGGAAAACCACAAACCTCTCACCGCTCCACCTCGATGGCTGTTCGTCAGCCGTGACTGTGAAAGCTACGCCAGATTTAGATGAGCTTGACACTGAGGAAGTGATGTATAATGTCGTTTCATATTGCCTCAGCAATGCGTTTTTAACTCTGGCATCCTGGATTGTCTGTACTCGTAAGAATTATGGGATTAAAAACCTTGAGGATCTGTCCATCGGCGTCCAGCACATAGACGGTGACCTCGACGTTCCTCGCCACACTCTTCCCTCCTTTCTCGAACTCGCCCTTCTCCAGTGTTATGTACAGATCGTTTCTCATCTCACCTTCGAGAGAACAAAATATGTGGAAAGCTCTTAAAGCAGCAGCTCTTAAAGAAATAACAGCCAAAATAGCCTATAATAACCAGCTGCTGTGATATCTATTAATCAAAACACAAAGAAAAAAGGGGATATCTTTGTGTCTGATAACTTTAATCTCTGTATATTTCTGCTGATGTGCACAGGTAAATATGTCATTTATTATAATAGGTTATGTCAGTGGTCTCAAACACAATTCCTGGAGGGCCACAGCTCCAAATCACACCTGCTTGTAAGTTCCTAGTGATCCTGAAAACCTTGATTAGCTGAATTAGGTGTGTTTGATTATGGTTGGAGCTAAACTGTGCAGAGCTGTGGCCCTCCAGGAATTGAGTTTGAGACCAATGCGTTATGTGAAGAAAAGATCTCAACTACAGTATACGGTAATGTTGAAGACTATAGTCAACGGTTAAAAAAATGGTATTAAAATGGTTTTATGTGAAGATTGTTTGGTTTAATGGTTTTATAAGATGTTAAATGGCTATTCATTGATTAAATAGCTACTAGGGGAAAAAACAATTCCAGAGACTTCAGTCACAAAAAAAGATGTTTGAATGGGAAATTATTGCAATATAAAAGTATATTTAAAAACTCTACTTTTAGTTAAAATTAATCACAATTAATTTGAGAAAAAAAAAAAATATATATATATATATATATATATATGCACACAAACACATTTCTTATTTATACACACACACATTGAATAAATAAAAAATAAACAATAATAATAATATATCTAATATGACAAAGAAACGATAACGTCAAAACAGGTTTAACTATAAAGTTTCTAGTCTACAGTAACTACGAGATAAATGCTTTGATCAGTGACTCTGCGGGTCTTAAATCACCATCAAATGGGATCGAACCTACAACTGCATGCAATCCAGATCACGTATAACAAGATTTGCACCAAGAGTGCATTTTCAGCATGGATTTTCAATGTTAAAAAGAAACCATGAGTCCCAATGGATGCTTTCACAGACGGTGAAGAAAAAATAAATAAATCCAATGACTTTTTACCATGTACATTGATTTTTATGCTGTTTGCTCAGCAGAAAAACCCACAGACCAATAAGATTCAAGCTTTCTCTCATGTTTCCAGAAGTCAAAAGGATTTGGGAATGGAAAGGCACTTCACACCAAAAGCACATCTCTCCTCGACAAGCTCAACAGGGTTTATACTATACACTTCAGTTTTTATCACTACAGTGACACAGGAGCACAAAAGTCTCTCCCAAATGTCCTCAGCAGGTGCATCCTGCGCTAACAAACGAATACATTCTCTATCAAACAGGAAGTATTATTATGCTCACACCTTGCAATCTTTCACGGTCCACCCGTGCTTCAACACCCTCAACAGTTCTGCATGCACATTTTCACATGGGTGCAAACGCTATGGCCATATATAGGTACTGGTTCAGTGCAACCACATTTATATGACGTGTCACTTGTATCGAGGAAACAAGCATAGGTCCGTTTCCTGACACTACAGATATAGGTAGATGCATGCACAGTTGCAAGCTTTTTTTTCTCCTTATAAAGCATGCAAGCGGAGTGGACAAATAACTTGTACCACAGAGCAGTGTGTGCAGTCCTATTTCAAGACCCAGATTCAAACCAGTCGTCATGCCAACTAATAGCCGCATAACAGTTGCTGTAGCAACAATCAGACCAAAAATAAATAAACAAATAAAAATCAAAGTGAGTTTTCTGGAAGAAAGAATCTGGACTATGTAAACACACACCAAGAAGAGAAGATCCATCTACAGCAAAGAACTAATAATAAATGGAGCAGCCATAAGGCACGGTTTCTGCCAGTGACGGCACATTCATCCAGGAGGCAGCAGACAGGATGCTTGAGCAACCAAAACATCTGGGTCAGTAACGGAAAGACGGAGAGAGAAAATAGTCTCAGACGCGCACAGACTGCCTGATGAATGCCACACACAAAAATGGCAAGAGCTTCTCCAACCTGCAAGTTAGAGTCTGAATCAGCTGGCTTTTATGGGAGTCAAGGTACACTGGATATTATGTAGAGCGAGGTTAAGTTATAAAGCATCAAAATCATCATATTTTCCCTCTTAATTATTCTAGTTTGGAGAGACTTTCCACAGGCTACAGTTAGAGATATATGGAGGAGGTTATTTGTTAAACGGTGAAGATGCAAATACAGCTTTAATGCATTTTGTGCACCGTTGATGTTTAATATCGATAGCTTACCAAAACACTACTCATTTATTAAAGTATTTAGTGGACCAGACTTTATGCTGATAGTCAAATGTATACACAAATAATATTAGAGAGAATGTAAGCTCAGCTTAATGTGTCACTTTCTTTCTTAAAGTTACACTATCATTCAAAAGTCAGTAAAGTTGTATAAATAATGTATAAATAATAATAATAACAATGATGATAATATTTTTATTCAACCAGGATGCAGTGAATTGATTAAAAGAGACTTTTATAATGCTACAAAATATTTATATTATTTATACATTATTATATTTATAAAATATTTTGCATTCATCAAAAAATCCAAATATATATATATAATGGTATTTCCAAAAATATCATATTTTCAAAATTGATAATAATAATAAATGTTACGTTAATTCTAAATCGGCCTATTAGAATGATTTCTGAAGGATCATGTCACAGACTGGAGTAATGATGCTGAAAATTCAGCTTTGCATCACAGAAATAAATTACATCTTCATATCCATTCACACAGAAAACAAATATTTAAAATTGGAATAATATTTCATATTATCACTGTATTTAGTTTATCAAATAAACACAGCCTTGGTGAGCATAAAAGGGAATTCTTAAAAAAAACAAAAAAGAAACACGTAAACCTCCAGACATTTGAATGGTATATAAGCATACAAGCTAAAAATATGTTGATTTTTACGAGAGAATTTTCACCTGGCATGATGACATCAGAGAAGCCCAGTTTTTTGGTAATGGACACTCCTCTGGTGAAGAGCACCATGTATTCTCTCCGCAGCTGCTCGATGTCGCCGTGCAGCAACTGAAGAGCCACCGCCAGACCTGGATTGAACACACATCCAACAACTCATATTCATTTTTAAACAAACACAGCATAATGTGAGCTAATTACAGATGATTATTCACAGCTTTCTTCAATCAATCACTTAATGCACAGACCTTTACCCAACAGACCGACAATGAGAAAACTTTGCACCTGCACAAGATGAATATTCACAGGTATTCATTGGAGAGTGCATGCATATTCATTAGAAAGCTCTGAATATAATAATCCTCCCACACGTGACTCACTTGTTTTGAGAGGCTGTGATAAATGTTAATTTTGCCTAATTGTATTCTGTCCAGAAGAGTTTTGGCAGTGTTTCTGGTTAATATCTGAGTGGTTTGCATTTGGATAAACGGCGCTTCTTTTGTGACAATGATAATGAATATTCACACGTAATGATGCGAAAGTGATGTACCGGAAAAACACTTTATCAACCCAGAAACGCCTCATGTTAAATTCTAACCACATGAAAATGAATGAGATGATCTATGCCAAGTACCAACTTTACAGGAAATCATACCCATACAGGGTTATTATAACCATAAAACATAACCAATAAAACCATGAAAAATGCATATTTTTTATCATGAAATTGTTTAAATGCAACATATTCTGTGAAAAAAAAATTTCGCCTGAGCAGTCAGGTTTGAGTTTTTGCTGAGCTTTAGAAAAGTGTATGGCTTAGGATGGAAAACAATCCAACAGGCCATCGGTACATGACTGTAAAATGATTAAACAAACATGCATCAGGGTCTGTGCTCCCGCAGCTCTTAATGACGTTCTGAAGCAGCGCCGAAGTCGATCATGAACCTCATCTGGCACATACTCAGTGGTGAGGGCTTTATGTTGTATAATCGCTGTTTGATGGCACAGGGTCAGAGAAGTACTGTTGGAGAGTTATACAATTACTGAGCCCGCACAACGTCTCCATTAATCACACAGACAGATTCAGAGCATGTACGTGGGAACTGAGCCAATCGAAACCCACCCAAATAAAAATGTCACGTTACTAGCATGTATTTACCTCTCAGCAATTAGATGACAATGATTAATAAAATGTTTTGAATGGATAATTCATAAGATATTTAAGTCATCGTAAAAGTAAGATGCATCTATGGACACTAAGGTATAAAAGTATAAAATCAAGGCAAAAAAGGAAAAAAAAATGCATTTAAAAATAAAATAAAATTAAATTAAATAAAAAAAAAATGTAAAAATTAAAATACAATACTATAAAATACAATAACATTTTGAAACATTTGGCTACAATTAAGACAATTTGAAAATAATGTATTTTTTAAATAATGTAAATAAAAAAACTAAATTAAAACTCTTTAACATTGGCTCCAATTGCAACATTTTGAATATTGATAAAAAAAAAAAAATTAATTCAAAGCCCTATAAGATTCAATAAAGACAACAATTTAAATGAAAATAATACTGAAATAACATCAATTCAATTAAATAGTCTCTAAACTAAGAAAATGTTACTGTACATATAAAGTGCTCTCTAATGTGACTCTATAATTACAGTCCAGGTACAGTTCATTTATTTTCAGCCCATTATCATAATCATTATCATAATGTTTAATAAGGTCCTGATGAAGCTGTTTCTTTGTTCTGCTCAGCATAACTGATGTGGTAGAGATTAATCTAATAGAAACGTCACAGCTAATGACTGTGTATCACAGTAAGGACGTGATCTCGTTTCCACCGCATGAGCAGGCATTTAACAAACCTGCATTGAATCATTTCATACATTAGCAGAAATCATATCTTCGTTCACTTGGATAAAATCTGAAATTTAGCAAGATGCAGCTTTTGTGAGCATTACTGTCCATTGTTTGGTGAATAAGGGACTGTGAGTCAGTCATCGTAATGTGATTATCAACGGATGTGGAGATGCTGCGTACAATAACCAGCTCTTCGCAGAAATCACAAAAAAGCTGCAAATCTACCATCTGGATGCTTGTGCTTCTTTATGTGCATCTTTTTTTTTTTTTCTTCCTCCGGAATGAAATTTATTATCATGTGTAGCTGTTTGGATAAGCCACCCTTAGGGTCTTTTTATGCTTCTTCAGATCTAAAATTATTAACTTCGAGTCATCATGCAAATGAGGTTTCTGGGAGAGCCGAGCATCTTTATACCACCACCAGATAGCACTGCTGGCGAACCTCGTATGCAAGCATTATGCTGAAAATGGGGGTAATTTCAATACACTTTTGAAGGTTTTATTGTCCCTGAAGTCCACTTATAATGTTTAGCAAAGTTTCATGCAACTAAAACAGTCCGCGTGAGCATTTTCCAGCCTCTGACTGACCTTTAGAATAAAAAAAAAAAAGGCTGTTACTGTACTTTTAAGGATATATGCAAACGACCTCTTAAATGATTGGCTAACCTCCTTAAAAGCTGCTGGACATTAAAATAGACACTGATATGAAAACATGGGTGGACTTATGTTAATGGCGTAATGTCATCACCATGCCAATTTCTGACCTTTCTATGGAAATAGTTTTTAATAAATGGCTGGAATGAATCTAATGGTTGTGATGATTACCTGTGTTGGAACCTGAGAGGTTATATCTGGAGTTGACTTTCTTAATGATGTTGTCGTGAATCTGACTCCAGTCGCTCTCTGTGTTGCAGCTGCAAAAGAAACAAGGACAATCAGAGCGCTGGATTCAATCACAGAGACACGCTGAACAGCAATCATATTAACAGCCTGAAGGACTGGCCACGAGCCAGCTGATAATGTGTGAGTGAAGCAGAGATCTGGAGCAAAACACATCTGTCTGCCGTCCGGTGCAAAGTAGGCCACAATATTACAGTTCAGACACATTTCCAGTTGTATTTCAGGTACCAGCTCTTTAGATTAAAAGCACTATACTTTATTACATACAAAAACCTCCAGTAACACAGAAAACTTCCTTAAATTTGATCGCGAATAGAGAAAATAAACTAGAAAAAATAAGGTCCAAGACACCTTTGTTTTTTCTTAAGGAAAGTTATTAGCTAGTGACATTTGATACCCAAAACAAAATACAACCACAATAATAAAATAATAATAATTTAAAAAAAAAGATTTTTAATTGTCATTTAAAATGGTAAATTTTAGATATGACATGACTAATTGATATTACACATAAAAATACATCATTTTCAAAAGTTTTTCTGTTGAATGATTTGTTTTTATTATAATCTTTTTTATTATTTTGTAAAAGAATTTTTAGAATTGATGACTTTTAAAAACATTTATTTTATTTGTATTTATTTATCCATATATTTGTTTGTTTCTTTGTTTCATATTAGAGTATAACATCATATCAGAATAGTTTTCATGGCACATTCTGGGTTAAATAATTTACAAAAGAAAAAATCATTAAGGAGATATATTTATGTAAAGAAAAATGCACATATGTCCTAACCCACAAAATATTAATGTTTACTAAAATATTTAATAATTTACAAAAAAAAGGCTTAATCTTTCTGAATAAAAATGACTGTCTGACTGTAATGAAATGAAATGAATACAATGTATTATTTGTTCAGTAGAGTACTTAAATTTTTTTGACATCTTTAATTAAATTGGTTTCATGCGTTGTCTTTTTTGGACATCACAATTAAATTTAAATTCCCTAATATTTATAGAAGAGGACTATTGAACATGGCATTGACTAGACAACATCAATCCAAGAGTAAGTCTGAAGTCTGTGTGTGTGTGTGTGTGTGTTTTTTTATATTTGTCAAATATGAATGTACCCACAAGGATAGTAAAACCTGACATTTCTGACTTGTGAGGACAATAAAATAAATAAATGATTAAAAATGTATGTTTAGGATTGGTGGGTGAAAAAAATGTTGTTAAATCACTATAAAAACAATAGAAGTCCATCAAAGTCCTCACAAATATAGAAAAAAATACAACCAAAAGTGTGTGTGTGGGCAGAGAGTCACTTACGCATAGACCTTCAGCAGGTGGTCATCTTTGGAGTCAGCAGTCAGAAGATCAGCGATGCTGACCACAGCACAGCCGAACGGACGTCTGTACTGTACATTACATGTGTTCTTCTTCTCTCCTGCACCCATCCTCCCTACACACACACACACACAACAATCAGTGCTCATCACACGCCTGCAGGATCTTTGGCATCAGTAATTATTCAGTGGAGAAATATGGGCTTTTACCAATCCTAATGATGTGTACCACAATATACACGTCTTTCCTCAGGTCACCGCTGCCCAGATCCTGAATAAAACATCAGCGACAGTTAATGAGCACGGATTACTCTGCACGATGACTCTGGCTGAGATTTCATCTCCACACTCACCACAAAAAGTGTGCATTGTCTTTCAGTCTTCTCTGGAAACTTGGGCAGACCGTTTTTATTGAGTTTAACAAAGAACCTTTCACTGCAAAACAAAGAGACAGAACAAGAGAAATGCTTTGAGTTTATACAATGAGTTTATTCTGCCATTTAAAAAACACAGAGCTCTCAAGCAATTGCATTTTTAAAGCCTGCGAGGACCAGATACTGCATGTACCATTTCTGGCACAGCAGACACAACGCTGTTAAATTCACTCCGCCTAATAAAATATTTACAGAGCAAAATCTCATACATAAAACAGTTTATCATAACACGTCATAACTGTGAAGAAACTAAGAAAAGCATGCTATTAAAACAGAATGACACAAAACAAAAGCTAAACAAACCAAAACACAAAACAAAAAGCATTTTAGGACATTAAACACAAATCATTAAGTTCACAAATGAAGTAATTCTTTGTTTGTTTGTTTTTAGATGTACTATGATACTACCAAGTTTCTGGACATGTGCAAAAGTAATAATATATTTGTGGTAATATACTTTCATTACCAGTTTTTTGTTTTATAAATACAAATAAATACAAATTTGGGACAATAACCACCGTGTTGCCACCATCACATGCTTTTGTACATGTACCATGGTCATAATATGTAAACTGGGTAAATATGGTATAAACCTGTTGTGTTAAACATAAGCAAAGTCAAATGAATTCACAATCAAATCAAATCATCAAATAACACACACACACAAAAGAAACCACTAGGACAAAACAGTACAGGTTCCACAGTACGTTTTAGTAAGCTGCTGTATTTGCAAATATATGCACCCTGCTAATTATAGAAATGTACATGTAAAACATGAGCTGTCAAACGGGACAGGCACTCATGTCCTTCACTCTCCAAACTCATAATCCCCTTACATGACTTTCACAGCTCCATGATAAAAAGACCAGTGGCCCTATAAATGAAACCCAACAGGAACAATAGAAATCGAGCAATCCGCTCAGGAATACACACGCATTCACGCACAGACTTGTATTAAACCGGACCTTCACACAAACACCATGTAATTAACTGAGCATTGTTGGGATCCCGGCATCCCATCACCAGAGGCGGGAGCACAAAGGCTGTTTTGGCCTTTGACACGCAGCTGCAGGGCTGTGATGGCTTTCTGAAGAGGCGTCTGTGGACACTGGGATATTACTATCGGCAGATATCACACCAACATTTCCATAACACACAGACGGGCGGCTTTCTTTCCCTCTCACCCCTGGATTTGATATTTCCTCCCTTGATGCTGGGGATTGTAACAGGACAAGTTGAAATGGGACCTGATACGAGGCCCCGTTTCCCTCCGTATAAATCTGGATAAATCGACACGGCTGGAAAAGTGATCCCTGTATGTCTGAGTGGATATATTAACCGTGCCACAAAATGCTCCCGTGGGAACCAAGGGGGAGCCATTACCCAGAAGGCTGTCAATCAGCACTTTGTACACATCCTGTGGCAGAAATGAAGTGAAACACAGATAGACACTTTTACACACTGACACAAGGGGCTTTTGCTCACAGCGCTCAGACGGTCTAAAGAAAAACAAGTACAAACAGCATCATTGGCTTTATTGGTAACATGAGCTGCCTAACACCAGGACTGATGCTAACTCACTCCAGCCAAAGATACGCTGCTGTAAAAAGAAATAAAATAACTAGAAATCAACTTTTAGTTTAAGAATGAGAAAAAAGCATATTGTATTTGGACATATATGTAAACAAAACAAAATACGATGGCGTTTTAGTTTTTTCACCAAAAAAAAAAAAAATATATATATATATATATATGGAGAGAGAGAGAGAGACAGAGCGAGAGAGAGAGATCTAAAACTATTTTTGATCTTTGAAATGAAAAGTATTATATTTAGTATAGTACACTTGCAAATGACCCGGATTGAGAGAAGGCCACTGGAATTTAGGCATATTTGAATATAGTTGCGTCTCTCTCTCTCTCTCTCTCTCTCTCTCTCTCTCTATATATATATATACAGCCTGGATGAGATCTAAGAACTCGCAGAAACCACTTAATAACAAGAACATGATTTTTATTAAAAGGCTGAACAGGAACAACAACGCAGGGGCCATGCTAATCATCTCAATTTTAGTATATGTGCCGCCGTGGCGAGAGAGTTAGGAGAGTTAATATAGCAAGAGGCTAAATTACAGACGGATAGAAATAAAAATATGTTGTAAATAAACAAAAGCAATATTAGTAGGCAACAACAAAATCGTCACATCGTGTCGTCACATATAAACATTTAGTGTAAAATTGTTCGAATTGGGATGCAGCCCAAGTGATTGAAATCGAGGAGCACTGAGATTAAATCCACAGGAGCTGTCAGGACGGACATCGAGCAGATTTGAAGCCGCAGGCGAATATGGCAGAGGCTGAAAAAAACAAAAAGGGAGCCACTATTCCATATAGAAACAAAAACGACGAATAATTAACTGGAAACCAGCCAACTGGGCAGGCAGGGAATTGGTGATGGAACAGACCCACATTAATATTCTCCTTCAAGACTACAGACAGGGACGGAGGGGAAAATACTCCAATCAATGAAGAGAGGGAAAACACTGAGATAATGTGAGCAAACGCCAGCGAGCAGCTGCTGAGACGGTTAAAGCCTGTAATTAACCATTAGATGAGATAAACAGGTACACACACACATCCTCCACTGCAGGTGTGTTTCCCCGATGAAAACTGTTTATTTGTTTTTCATCTGTCTGGCAGCAGCCGGAAACAAACCCAGAAGGAAGTAAATGTAATGGGGTTATGACTGACGAGCACATCCTGGAAACAAAGAGGATATTTTTTCCACAAAAGTGACTTTTTTATTATAATAACGCCTTGAAAGCTTGTTTAGATCACAGTAAATTAAACGTAACTGACTTTTTATCTCATGATATACTGTATCTCACGATTTAATAGAGTTAATAAAATTCAGAATTGAGATGTAAATACAGAATGGTGAGATTATAAAAGAAACAAAAGTTCAAACTGGGGGACATAAAATTGCAATTGCACAAAAAAAAAGACAGAATCGTTAGATAAAGCGTTTTAAGTTATCTTTTACATGTTTTATTCCATGGTGGAATATATTTTTTCTTTTAAAAATATATTCAGATGGATAACAGTTTAGACTGTATTCATATTTTACTACTTTTTAATATTACTACATTGACATACCTGGCAACATTAGTGTACAACAATATGGGGGAAATATTGTCTATGGGGGAAGGGGGCGGAGTCTTCCTGCAAGAAATATAGCTTGTTTCCACGGTAACCCAGTAAGCAAAGCATCCCAGCACCACTGAAACTTGCAGCTTTCGCATTTAATCAATGAAACCATAGCCTTTTGAAGTGTAAGCTTTATCTGAACGTACGCATCTATTTTATTTATTTATTTTTTTTTTTTACCAAAGCTCCTGTCACTGCAACTTCCAAACAGATGAACACACACGCGCGCACACACACACACACACACAAAGGACACACCCAGTAGGATTTTTTTAAAGCAAGATGGGTTGACCGGTATGTACATTTACTGCATTTTTGATCAAATGAATGCAGCCTTAGTGATCTTTCAAAAGCACTTTAATAATCTTACTGCCCCCAAACATTTAAAACAGACGTGTTAATCTACATTTCAACACATAAATGAACTGTAAATGATTGGTTAGATGCTCACCTGAGCGGTCTGTTCTCTCGACTATCATAGATGAAGAAGAAGACCTCCAGCTCTTCACCCAGGTTTGAGCTCATCAGACTCTTTAGATGGACAAACAGGTGATGCGTGCTGACAGGAGTCGGAGTTTCCTTCTTTCTGTGCCGATTCTCCATCTATCCATTCAAATACGTACAGTTCATTACACGTGATGCATGTATTTTTCAAAAACCAAAGCAAAAGTGGCTCAGTAACACAATGCATCCAATTTTTGCATCGTGATTCGCTTTTTTTTAACAGCAAGAAAAGCTGTGTAAATCATCTTCAGAAATGCACGGAATATTCCACATGGCTCCATGTTGACAGCACGACTCCTTTACAGCCGGCCAAATCTAATTTGTTTCAGTTAATATGCTCTTTTCTCTGCAATGACATCAGCGAGTGCAATGTCAAATGCACATGCACAAACATTCCAATGCACATCACTGCACACATGCTTATTTTAAGATTCACACAGTTGTTGAGTAACAAACACACTATTCACATGGGAGCATCATCCTCTAGACGTGTAGATTCGGTGAGGCGCACCACATTTTGAACACACGTCTCTGCGGTATGTGAAATATAAAAAAGCCATATGCTTTATCCGTGTGTATTCTTGAAGACCACAGAGACAAACACTTATGAACACTTTCATCTATTATCATACTTATTATGATAAAGCTATTATGATAGCAACCAATTAACCTAAAACAATGGCATGCGGCATCCTTTAAGTATTTTGCAGATAATTAGGTTTGGGTTTTTTTTTTGTTTTTGCAAGCAATTATTAAAGTAAATAGACAGTCATTAGGAATAAAGTGGCACATGACGTTAAAAACAGTTTATCAGTGCTGTGAGGATTATTTTGGGGGAAGGGGCTAATATTACCAACAACCCCTAGCAAAACAAAAATAAAGAAGTTTGCAACGAAACATTTGCAATTACAAGAAAAATATACATTATGTAAAATGTAACAAGTAATAATAAATAATAACATTTCAAAAATAATGAGTTTTTTTAAATACATGTAAAATAATTAGGGTAAGTAAAATCATAAATAAATTGCATCCAAAAAAATAAAAAATAAAAATAATTGCATGAACATAATAAGCTACTAAAAAAATTTTAAAATTATAAATAATAGTGTATTATAAGGTAATGTATTTCATGAGATGCTAATTCATGTAAAATAATTATGGTATTTAAAAAGGTAAATAATAAAATGTATTCAAAATTAAATATAACAAAATAAAATATACTTTACATAGTTTATTACAAAATTAAATACTGTACAAAACTATACAATAATGAATAAATAACAATAAAAATATTATATTATATTATGAGTTTACGTTTACAAATATAATAAAAGGTTAAATACTTTAAGTGCTTCACAAATGAGATTTTAACTTGTAAGGTGTTGTTAAACAAAGGTACAGAAGCACATAAATAAACAAAGAAAATAGTAGTTCCTCCTTTATGAGAAATAATGTTAAACGAAGCTCAAATAACAGTTTTAATGGGAATGAATAGGCTAAAAAGATAAAGCACTGGAATTTCAATAAAGACTTTATTCCTTGTTTGGCAGGCTGGGTCAGGTCAGATCGGATCGGATCAGGTTCTGGACTCTAAACCACTTACTTTCACATTAAGAACTCTAAACAAAGACCACCTGTGCTCTGATAATGCGTGTGTGGAGGGTAATAATTATTGTGTATAATCAACCAAGCCAAACCAAACCAACAAGAAATCATTCATGATATCTGGTTCTAAAATGGACTGAATAAGACTGCTAAATAAAAGATTGCATTGACTGATACAAAGCATTTACAGCTCTTTGCCATGTTTTCCCACTCCTGATCTCGCGTGAAACATACAATAACCTGGTAAGTGGTTAACGGCAAGTTCCCCTAGTATATACTGTAAAATATAGGTCTTGGAAGGGAAAATTTACAGTGCTTTAATAGGTTGGTATATTAATATTAGATTATATTGTATATTACATTACTGTATTTAACTGTAAATGAAAGTTAAACCCATAAAAACCAAAAGTTGCAACTGTATTTTTTTTTTCATTTCAGAATTGTGTCAACCACAGTTGCCCTTTTTTTGCCGTAAATTTATTTTACAGTGCACCCTTTTATTTTGACGTCTGAATCCTGAGCACTAATTAAAGTGTGTGTGGTGTGACTGTGTGACCTGATTCACTTCCACACGATTCATCACAGCACTCTGGGTATGTGTCACAGGTAATGAGCTCAGTCTAAACAAACACCAATCGCCTGCTATTCAACCCCCGCTAAACTAGACCATCAGAGCACAAAATAACCCTAATACATCAATAACGACTGCCAAAAACGTCCTTTTTTAGCTTCGACAGTTATTCGTCATAAATGCCAGTTCTAAGTTTAAACAAGACCTGTTGATAACTTTTCAGCTCAAATGATTTTTTTGGCCGTCTGCAATTAGCAGGTTGCAAACATCCGCCTCGCGTTTCATGCAGCTGATGGCAAAAAGCTCCACATAAACCACAGAGAGGTAATGGAGTCCGGCTGCCAACGGAGGGTTATTACATTACATTACACAGTACTAGGACACTTCAGGTCATGTTTAGCCGAGGTAATGCTCCACATAACTCAATTATATCACAGTAGAGACTCCCCGCTGTCAACAACCCTCCGGCCAAAGAACAGACTTCCACATCCATGACGGCTGTAATTTTCTGCGGCGTATCTTGTCTATGCGGTTCAGAATTACTGTCATTTTCCCCATGGGGCCTGTTACTCAAGCTGATAGGAGCGCGAGAGGCTTTCATCGCGGCCCTCTTGCGTTTAACGAAGCGGGATTAAGTGGCTAAATCGGAGATGAAGACAAATCTTTGAAAGATTGAGGAATGCTGTTGTTGTGGGAAGGTAGGAAAACAGACGCACCAGACGGTAGAGCTCGGTGACGCTGATTTCATCCGGGTCCACCATGCTGAACTCTCTCCTGGGCACCAGGTCCAAACACAGCTGCCTGGGAATGACAGAAATAACACAGCATTACTAGTCTGTTACTAGCGAGTATTCTCTGTGGTGATTATCATTAGATTATAGGTGCTGGAGTTTATACAAACATAAAATATACAGTATAACAAATAATAGCAAGTTCACGAGTCCGTACTTGTAATTAATCAAATTTAATAAGCGTGGTATGTTGTCTGGGGAGAGGGCTCAGAGCTCTAGGCTTTTTAACTCCTCTGCCTGCAAGACTTGGACAGAGCTCAGTGTCCAGCCCAATCCTCGAATGCTCCCTCCGAAGGAAAGATAGTAAGGAATAGCGGAGTTAGGGGTGGAGGACAGATGATATGAATGAGATACTGAGGTAAGGGGGCTTGTACTATTTACCACGATTAATTTACCTGTGCATGCTCCTCACAAAATATGTTTGCAAATATCATATATATACACGTGTATATATATATATATATATATATATGTTTAATATATATAAAGTCTGAGATCTGTATGTTGTTGTTTTTTACACAAATTATTTCTATTACAAAAACTGCTCTTTTAAATATCCTATTTAGTAAATAATAATGCTTATTTGTTTAAAAAAGAAGAAGAAATGTGTATTGAGATCCATATTAGAATAATTTCTGATGAAAACTGGAGTAATAATGCTGAAGATTTTAATATATATATAGTAGTCAACATCTGGAGTGGAAAAAAGTTCATCACACTTGTCCTAAGACAAGAAAGCATATTTATGACTTTTTTTATTATATATTGCAATTTACGACTTCAATGAAAGGTTTTGATCCACTTCAAATATTGACTATTGTTATTTTATTTTAAATCAATAAAAATTTTATTAAAACTATTAAACAACTTTACTAACCCTTGTCTTTTAAACAGCAGATAATTTGAATATTTATTTATACACATTTGTAAAAACGTTTCATTTACAGTTAAAAACAGTGTGAAGCTGGATTTTGTTTCTTTCATATTTGTGTGAAATATGGCCCGACAGCTGTTTTGTTGCTTTAACATGTCACACAGCTGATAGCGGACTCACTCGTTGCCCCAGTCCAGACGTGCCGTGATGTGCTGTTTGACGTCCCTCATGCGGTCATTGGTCAGGTGACCCACCAAAACCTGCCTCCTGAGGTCCAAGATCTCGTTCATCACATGCCACAATCTGTGAAACAGATCTCCTTCGTTTTTCTGTGGGGATAAACAAAAGCAGATACAGCTTTAATAAGGGGTTTATATTGCTGTAGCACTCAAATATAATGACCTGGTGCAAAAATAATTCACAAACAGTTACCCCCCTGCAACAACAGCTTAAACACAAATAATATATTCCGCCCGACAGAGTTCACGAAGCCAGCGTCTGGCTGTGGGCGGACTGCTGTGTTTTCCCAAACAGTATTTACCACAAAGAGCTGCTTCCACATGGCGCCCCAGTCCCTCAGGGTGGACGTCATTTCCGTAATGACAGAGTCTTCGGTCGGCACCACCGTCTCGAACTGCCTGCGAGTCAAATGTGGGCGGCACACAGTGCAACAGATATGAGATACACCTCATCTGCTTCTGCCACAGATGTACAGCGCTTTCCTTCTGTTCACCATCGCTGCAGTCATTTAGCATTAAGCAAAGTCTCACAGCAGATGTCTGTGCACCAACAAAATGTTACAACATGGTTTCATGAAATCACAACACCAGTAATATTGTATGGATGCAGAATGTGGAAGAAGCTGAAATAAATACGTGGTCAAAACGATTTTACCAATTTGATAATGCACTTAAAATCTGTATATGACTCTGATATGTTTTTGCTTTGTAAAAAACTATGACATGTTATATATATACGGTATACAGTGAGTATGGAAAGTATTCAGACACCCTTAAAGTTTTCACTCTTTGTAATATTGCAGCCATTTCCCCTCATTAATGTACACACAGCACCCCATATTGACAGAAAAACACAGAATTGTTGACATTGTTTACAAAGTGTTTTAATGGGGGGAGATTTACTACAGCACAACGACCAAGCTAAATACTCAGATAAATGACTTTTTGTTGAGTTTGTTCTTGCTTTCAACTCACCCTTTATTCTTGATATTAGCATTCTTCAGATGGATGTAGCTGCATGGGAAAATGCCCTAATAAGAAAAATAGATAGACAAACAGATAAATAAACCAAAATAAAAAATGAATGAGCCTACTAAGAATCAAGGGAGAGAGAAATAAAGCAAGATATCAGCTTTGATCCGTGTGTTTCGGCTGACGGTGTTGCTGTGATATTTCGGGAACTGAAAATAGCATCCGACACAGACACAACCAATAAAAGACAGAGACGGTTCTTACCTTGGCACTCGGGTTCTTGAGGACGAATCCTCTGTACCAACCTGAAACACAACACATTTCACTTTCATCTTTAATATCAGCCAAATGTTTCCTGACTGAGCCTTATCATAAAGGTACTTTTCATAGGATGAGGCAATGCACTAAAAATGAGTATATATATAAAAGGGGGAATTGTCATCATTTACGCACTCTCATGTCACTCTCAAGTCTACCTGTTGAACACAATAAATAAATAAAATATATATGTATGTACTAGTGCTGGTGAACGAGTAATCACATTCAAAAGAAAAGTTTTTGTTTACAGAATATATATGCAGGTACTGTGTATATTTATTATGCATATATACATACACACATGCACACACGTACAGCATGTATTTTGAAAATATTTACATTCATATAAATTATATCATATATAAATATATTGAAGGGTGTAACTATGGTTAGTAAAAAGGAGGGGGGGGCAGAAAATTGGGGAAAATATTTTTTATTTGAATCCCATTTTCTGCATTTTTTATGTTTATATATATATATATATATATATATAAATATATAAAGTATGATGTGTGTCAAATGACTGAATATTAAAATGATTCTTTCAATTAAAAGACATTTAATATCTCAAACATTCAAATAGCACTCAATACAGCATCTAAAGTAAAAAAATAGCAATGCTTCAACAGAACTGACAGCCACTCCATCAGCCTCATTCTAACACATTGGCCAACTAACCAAACTTCATTTAACACACCACTAACACTGTCAGCCTCAGGATCACTTTGACTCTTTAATACAGATGTGAACATCTCCAGCACTGATAAAACTTTCAGCCCACTGCGAACCAACCCACAATCTGCGCTTCCTGGCAAAAAGCCGAGAAGCACACTTTGAAGGTGAGAAAAACAGCGGGCCTCTGAACGGTAAATGGTGTAATAACAGCAGCACAATACTGAAACATGACCCTTCATCTGATGAGTATCACAAGCAGTCAGTCAGGAACTAATGATTATGTAGTTTCGTATCTACAGTTAAGATTTGTGTTCTCCTTCACAACATTTCTAGTGTTCTCCAAGCCAAAACCGGCACTCTTACTCAAAAAAAAAAAAAAAACAGGAAGCGCGTGCACCCAAAGAACAAAGGAGTGTGTCTTCAAAGGGTGGAAACAGGAAACGAAGGAGTTGAGTGCAGGTCACAAAAAAAGACTGGTTTCAAATCCTCCCGCTTACTTGAAGAATTAGCGGTGGTACAGGTGTCTCTGTGTCAGCAGTTTCTCACATCAAGCCTACACTGATGAAAAGACCCTCTTAGATCAGAATGACTTTCCACACTAGTTCCTTTAGACTGGCTATAGCTGTTTTCTTGCTAATACACAAACCCTCTCTCACACACACACACACACACAC
>JAUYWG010000034.1:3494610-3510646 GCA_034779775.1 Enteromius afrohamiltoni
ACTAGTTCCTTTAGACTGGCTATAGCTGTTTTCTTGCTAATACACAAACCCTCTCTCACACACACACACACACACACTATGATTCAGAGGTTTCAGATAGAAAGCTTTTGTAAGTGGTGATATTTTAGTATTACTTATTTTAGATAATTATTAATATTTTATGAATATATTATAATGATTGACATTTTTATTGACATTCTGAATTAGCTTTTATTTTTTAAAAGAATGTGCTTTTATATATATTTTTTAAAACAAACAAACTTACTCAGGATGAATTGATTTTTATTTCTAGTTTTAGTGCTTAATTTTTGTGCTTCAACAGCTCATTGTCAAGACAAAATTTCTCATTTGTGTTTAAATTATGCGTTTCCATCTAATATTTATATTCTATTTCAGTTTTATATCGGTTAACATAATAAATGCATTTCTTTGTTTCATTGTCTGCAGTACTAGTTAGCACATTCCTAACTGGAGTAAAAATTGTCTGAATTGTTGACGAATCGTTCTAATAATTGTTAGTTGAACACCTAGATGAGCTCCGTGGACAGATTGCCGGATCCAGATGCACACACACACACACACACACACACTATAAGTTCTTACATAATCCAACGTGTTTAAAATTGAACTGGAAATTAGGTGCTGGGCGTCCGGCCAGAGGAGAACTGGACCCAGCTAAGCCTGGTTCTCCCAAGGTTTTTTCCCCATTCTCTCATGGATGGGGTTTTGGTTCCTTGCCGCTGTCGCCTCTGGCTTGCTTAGTTGGGGACACCTGATTTTCAGTGATTATCGTCGACTTGACTACAGAGACATCTCTGCATTTGATAAATAAAGTTAATTCTCGTCATTATACATCACCATTACTCTGTTCTTCTATTTGATAATGTTCAGTGCTTTGCTACAATCTGTAACGTTAAAAGCGCTATATAAATAAAAGTGACTTGACTTGACTTGTAGCCCTACGTGAATGAATGTTGGTGGAATGTTTACCATGGACTACCTGGTAAACCTGAATGAAGAAGCCTGGTGGGAACAAAAATGCACATCACATCCAAAACAACGTATGCTGGTGACCAACTGCAGGCCTTTTCAGTAGCTCCAAGACCAATCTGGCAACATAATACTCAAGCAACGCTGCTGACGCCTACACCAGCTTAGACCGTTTAAATCAGCTGCTGAGCTTTAACAACCAGTTAAAACTATCACTGACTACAAGTCTTCAGCACTTTCATCCTTGTCAATTTGATCTACCCACAAATATCAGCTATCAAGCCGGTTCAAACTGGTGTGAACACAAATACAGGGTTTATACTATTGAAATACACGTAACATCAGTGATTCTGTACCTTCACATTTCTCCAGGATTTGCACCGTGTCACCGATCTCCAGAGGTAAGCCATGCTGCACCGTTCCTCGAAAACTGGCCAGCACTGGGGAAAAAAAAGACAAATATTTATCAATAACCAGGGTTATTCATTTAAAACTAATACAAATAAATGGCTGAAAGGTCTCATTAGTGAACATTAGTTAATGCATTAACTAACGTACTAATAACTGACAATATATTAAATACAAAATTGAATCTCAATCTTGCTGAAATTAACATCAACTAAGATTAATAATTGCTTCAGAGGTTTTATTCATTGTTAACTCCTTTAATGTTATCAAATTAAACAATATTAATAGTATCTCAAATACTAAAATGACACTGGTGTTTACAACAAAATATGATGCATTTCATCAAAATACACCATTCCCTTTTTGATCCATTATAGTGCTCTCGACCCATATGTCAGCCTCACAGATTGACCTTTTTAGCTGAATTCAAAGAGTGCACAAATGTAAAAGCTGTCTGGTTTGCAGTATGGTGGGAACAGAAATCATTTCAGATGCTCAAAGCCTAGTGTGCCCTCAACTTAAGCTTATAAGAGCAGGGTTGCCAAATTGCTCTGAAGTTCAGCGCCGTGGGAAGGTTTAATAAAAGTGGCATATCTCTTTTGACCGAGAGGCTCACCTGAAGAGACTCGCTTTGATGAACATGTACGCTAAGAGACTTTGAAGTCAAGGCTGCCAGAGCCAAAAAAAGTCGAGGAATAGAGAAGAAATTAAAAATATGGAGACCAAGCGATTGTGAGAGACGTGTGAGGAAAAGATGAAGTGACAGACTACGGGCACTGGTTCAGACAGAGAAAGAGGACTTGTGTAATCAGCACTTGTGTAATCAAACGCCATGAAAGCTCTCGAATCTATTATAGTGATGTCATCACTGCTCACTCCACTCGGAGGGGATTATGGGATAGGTGTGTTAAATCAGGTTCTCTCACTAGTCAATTTTGATCATACATAAAATTACTTGGCTCTTTAAAGTGGCTGTTTTTTAACACATTCAACACAATCAGTGTAATCTAACTGTCCAATCAATGAGTTGGTCGACTTGGTTCTTTGTAGTGAATCAAAAGCAAATGACTCCCATGAGTTTTTTGGTGAATCAAGAATATACATGACCAATGTATTACATTTCCTTAATAAAAGTACCCCCTAAAAATAAAACTGGCAAAATACTAGTAAAAGTGCAATCCCTTATTCCAATCCTAGCAACCACCCAGACTTCCCTAGCAACCGCATCGCAATGACTTGGCAACCACTAAAGAACACGTGTGAATTACAGAAAATGTAAAATTGTAGCTTACATTAATATTTCATCATGCAATTGTAAATATAAACTAGTGAACTGAATCACTAAACCTAGAACTAACAGTGTATTTTCACAGAACAACAACTTCAAACCGTCCTTAAGTTCGGTGCGTCTCCTGGAGACACCCGTCCGATTACGATCCCACCGTCCAATATTTCTGTTCATCCAAAAAGCATCACAACCCAAGTTGCTCGTCGCTACATTTCGCATGCAGCTGCATCCTCTGTTATTTTGGCTTCAGAATTTTAAAGTCAAATTGCACAAAGTAGGTCCGATGAATTAATTATACAGGTTTTCGGCAGCAGCACATTAAATTATTCAGCCTGGATGTGGAGTCCTTGACAGAGCTCAAATCCTTCCCCGGTAAGGGTACAGAAGCTGTTAACTGAGCCGCAGCGTCACCAGAGAGCCTCAAAAGTGTTGAGTGACCGAAAAATACTTTCTCTGGCTTTTAATTACCTCAGGAAAGATAAAGAGCAATAAAGGGAAGGAGCCATAGTATACCAAAACATGTATGTAGACGCATTTGAATGTCAGTGCATTAGATGATTTTTTGCAGATGTTAAGCAGAACAGGTGATTTCAGTGGATGTGTGCTGACTGACACACTATAGTAACTAACACAACAACAACAAAAAGACACACTTCACTTTTAAAAAACCTAATATTTCACAACATTTATGCTTAATTCCATATTTATAGTCGAGTGTCTGAATCCCAGGCGCAGATTAACCCCCAAATCTGAACTAAATTGCAATCTCATCAGTAATTCTGCAGTGAAAATCCTTTTTAGCACAAACCCTAATCTGTGCTCGGGACTCTGGCCCGCAGAGTCTGGAGAATGATCTGCAATCATCTCTAAACCATCTGTAACTAACAGAACGAATCAGCTCTGACTATGTTTGCACACTATTAATCACGAGGAACTGGAAGTTATACCACACTGAAGAGAAAACAGACCTTGACGCTCCTTCTCTCTGCACTTGGTTTAATACATAATGTTCATCCACGGTTAAGTTGTTATGTAGCAAGCTGAAAACAAAACGATCTTGAGACTAAAATAAAAGAATGTGTTTTTATTTAACAAAAATGCTAATAATAATAAACCAAATGTATTACAAACATAAATGTATATATATGATATTTCATATTTTATTTTCTGTGTATATATATATATATAAAATATTTTAATATCATACACTAAACTAGTCTGAATGAAAGTAAAATACGTCTCTAAAATTCACAGAAAAATTATTTATTCTTAAAAATTGTGGAAACTATTACTATTACATATATTGTTATTACTGTTATTAGTACTTATTTTTATTAAACTAGCAACAGCTACTTTATACAGACTACAACAAAATGAATCTAAACGGTATATAAAACATAAAACATTTAATATTTTAAATCAGTTTTTATTTAATATAATTATATATATCATTTATAATAATATATTAAGATTTTTCAAGCATTCTGGGAATGTCTTATAAGAAAACAATTATATATAATGCTTTTTTGTCATAAAAAGTTATCTTGTAATGTTGCTTAATTTTGCATACTTCTGATGGAGATGACGCCTAACAAAGTTACACAAGTAGGCAGCAAAGTCAAAGCAACTCTGATGGCAAAGTGGCAGAGAAACAAACACTCAGTCCAAATCTCAGCAGGACGCCATGCTCTCGCTTCCCATAATCCCGCTGGGAAGACACAGACCTGAGACAGCGAGCCTCATCCCTTTGGCTCAGACATGGAAATAGAGAACTCAAGTCAACACAAGACTGTGTTTGTGTGGATTAACTGCAGATCTGGTTTGGGTTTGAGAGGGTGTGATGCTACAGTTGGGTAGTCTAAGCTCCTTACAGCTCGACACAGAGCTCAGGATGATGGCTTTACCCTCGCCGCTCAGCTTCTGGCCAAGCGACATGTGTCTCTGCCTCAGTGCTTCCAGGTTTGTGTCTGAGCCGTCCAGGAAACAGAAACAGAGCGTTGAAGATTTGCTGCGTGGAGCGGGGAAGAATCATATTGCTTGGCTTCTGAGCAAAAACATACTAAGTAATCAATAACTAGACAGTATGGTGGACAATATAATGCCACAAATATGCTTTAAAGGGTTACTCCACCCCAATATTATTAAAATTAAAATGCTGTAACCTCAAAATTGGTTCAAAAGGATCCCCTAACGTGCTTTTAACCTCAATTAAATCCAGCCCGCCCCATATGGATTTGTGATCCGTCCATGAACCTGACAGCTAATCAACCTCGAGATTCATTAATTATTCAACGGCACATTAATATGCTAATGTATACCGGCTCTGTGTTGTCCACGACCGTGTTGCCAAAACGAGACTTTAACACAATATTTAGGTCTACACGTCGAGCATCCTGCAGCGCAGTCCCCATAAATAATGCAGAAACTGGGAATATTTTGTTTGTTGGGCGGATCAAGAAGTTGCAAAACAATTAGGCGAGGGTGTGCTAAAGCATTTAGTACAAGTAAAAGTGTTTTTATCTGCACAAAACAGGATTTAGGGCATGTAATCGCCTGTGATACTAGCAGGCAATTAAATTCGATACACACCAAGACTTCAGAGACTGACGATGTGCAATTATCATCCAGAAATCTGAACGCCACCCAACAGGCCTGTAAACCACAGTAAATTACTGACGATACGGGTGTAAATAGCTATTCCACATGCAAAGTCACAATCCTTTCCTTTCTGAGCAATGCAGAGAATCCCACCGCAGCCATTCGAACCGCGCTGTGATGTAAGAGTCCAGTCCGACAGAGCAGCGATTCATCTGAGCTTCATAACAGGAGCTCGGGGTTCTCTGGCACGGCTCTCCCTCGGCTTGTGCCAAAGGAGCGGTCACTGTGGAAATCATTCATTACCGCAGCTGCTGAAGAGGAGGATGGTAATGTGAATGCAAGTGAAGGGTTCGTGCACTGACAGAGAGCAGGGATGTTAATTAATGAGCTCGTTTAGACATTCCTCAGACCGGACGATGACACCCGGCGCATTTAACCCCTCGGATCTCAAGGCGTTAGGCTAATTGTGAACTACAAGAGGCGGAAATTAAAATGTCGATATATGAGACACAGCTTCGAGGAGGTTGGCAGATAAGGTAGAGTAGACAGATAGAAGTGGATTTTACTAAAAAAAAAAAACATTTTTCGTAGGTCCACGTTAATGGAAATTATAAATAGATCATTTTGGGATAAGAGAATAAAAATAATTGAAAATAAAAAGTAAATCAAGTTAAAAAAGGAATGGTAAATAAATAGATAAATAAAAATAAAGTAAAATTAATGTAATAAAAATTGGTAGAAAATTAAATAAGAGTTATTAAATTAAATAATCAAGAAAAAAAATAATTAAATAAAAAGTGTAAAATAAAACAAAAATAAAGGGGAAAACATTATTTTAGAGACAATTAGAAAAAGGATAATAAACAAATAGATAATTAATAGAATAGGGTTAATAGAATAAAAATGATTAAACATAATAAAAGTAAACTAAATTTAATTACAAAAGAAATAATAAAATGACAATAAAGAACAAAAAAATAGAGTAAATCAAATATACATACAATAAAGTAAAAATTATCAAATTTTATTAATAAAACAATTAATTAGAAATGAGAACAAACATTAAATAATCAAATAATAATAATGTGTAAATAACAATAGTAATTATAATATTAAATAAAAAAGTTAAAAGGGGGAAAAAGAAAATGTAATAAAAAAATGAAATAAATAACAAGAAATAGTACAAATTCAATAAGATGAAAATAGATATAAAAAGAGCTAATTAAATAATACATAATATAGAAATAAATTTCATTGTGTTCTATTAAAATTAACTAGAGTTCAAATTCTACAAATTAAGAGCAAAATAAAGAAATAATTAATAAATATATAAATTAATACAAATTAAAAGGATAAAAAATAAAATAATGAGTTCTGAAAAGAAAAAAACACTCAGCAAATATAACAGATATAAAATCTAAAAAACTCAGGTACTGCTTCACAGAATACACACAACAGACGCAGACAATCTTTTTAACAATATCGCATTAACAATAATCTTGAGTCGCATCCCTCCTGAGACATTCACACTTCTCAGCCCTCCAGCAGGCATTTGGTTTATTTGGGCAGCATTGTGGGACCCCACATGCTCCCTTCATATTGTCCCCATGTCATTTACAGCCCTGAAAGGGCAGATTTGCTCTGGTGGTTTATCAGAAATAAATGAAGCGACTGGCAAGCGGTGGCTGGCTGAGAATTGCCTGTTATCTGTGTTTCAGATATCTAAAAGGTCAGAGAAATATCATTTGGTGTCTCACAAAGAGAATAATCACAGACTCTCCTCCTTCTTGATGGAGTCAGAGATGAGATGAACACTGCATTGTGTGTGTGCTGACCATCGAGAGCATCAATTCACAATTTCAGCATCAAATCACTGAGAGGACAAAATGAGTCAATAAATAACAAACAAAAAATAATATAATCAAAATTATTTTAAAAAAATAAATAAATTGGGGCTAATAAAAAAATATTAATAAAATCAAATTAAAGAATAATAAAAGTAAAATAAACAAATAGATAGAAAAGAAGACAGAAAAAAAGTAAAAGTAGAAAAATATAAAGTAAAAATTAATAATAATAATAAAAATGCTAAAAATAAAAGAGTGTCAGACTTCCACCTTGCCGGGGCTGTAAAACGTTTGTTTTTGATATAAATGAAGGAGGGGGAGCCAGCGATGTCTCCACAGGCTGGAGTAAATCATACATGACTCTGATTAAATCAAAATATAGGTCAGACTTCTTAAGCTACCCACTTCACCTCATTCTGTGCCGTAATCTGCTCTCTGCTTCTTTTGCCCCTGTGTGTGAGAGTGAGTGTGTGTAAGCACATGTGTGTGAATGAGTGTGTGTTGAGGGATTGCAATGCGATCCGTTGCCGTAATGTTAGATTAAAGCTTTTAAATGCTTAGAGCTGGAAAAGCACTGCTGGATAATTCCCCCTGATTTCACACTGGAGGCTCCTTACATCATATTTGAATTGACTATAGCTGATCTAGACTCCACTGCCATTGTTGTGCGTGTTTTTTGTCCTGATGTTTAGTCACTGTGCTCTGACAAAGAGCTCAAATTACCAAGCACTCATGCCGCGTTTCTTTGCGTGTTTCCTTCATTTATGAGAACAAAACGGTTTCGCTTCCCTGTTCTTCTCTTTTCCTCAATATCCTCCTAATACTTGGCCTCTTTCTCATAAGAGAGATCTGGCAGTGTGAAACTCTGAAATACAGATTTTTCAGCCATATCACCATGTCTCTTCACAGATTTGTGATTGTGAGAGATCATTAATAAAGATAAGATAACGACAGATAAGCAGCAATCTTCAATCTTCTCCTGAAGTGTCAATCAACAAATAATCCTTTTCTCATCAATCCTTTCATCATTTTCATCAGTGAATTAAATGGATTTTATTACATGCCGAAAACAAACAAATAAAACATTTTATTTATTAATTATTATTATTTTTACTACTACCGCTGTTGGTACTTTTCCATTTATTTAAGTAGTACCTACTTTACAACGGAATTATAAGAGTAAAACAGGCAACAACAATAATATCAATATTAATAATAAGTTTATCATTATGTCATTAGTAAATCATTTATAATAAATTAATTATAAATAATAATTAATAATAAATGTTTTTTTATGGAAATGTTTTTTCATGACAGCAAAACTCAAAAGGAATATTAAATCAATTAAAAAAAAAAAATCAAATATTAATACTATAAAATAACTGTTGATGTTACTGTTGTAAAGTGCAAAAAAATATTATATTTACAATAATTGTATCAATATTTATAAAATAAAATAAGAACTAAATATTATACAAACATAAACTAGAATTGTTGCAGATTTGAAAAAGGAATCTTTATCAGTATTTAAAATTCTACTTATATTTATTAAGTAAATAAATAAATGTATCAATATAAAATAAAATGCAATTAGAATGAAATCAAATAGAATAGAATAAAATGAAAAGAAAAAAGTTGTTGCAGAATTGACAATGGAATATTGACCAACATTTATAATTGTATCAATTAAATAGAATAGAACTAGATGCAAAATAATAATTGTTGTTGCAGATTAAAATAAATAAAAAGAAATGAAAATTTTGAGTCCAGAGCATTTGTGAGCAGACTGTGATGAGGCTAGTTTAACATTCCATCCTTTAATCAAGAAGAGACCCTCGCCTCAGGACCAGGACACTGCTCAAACCACAAACTCACTCTCATACGGTCAGTACTGATGATCACATGAATCACGTTATAATGTTTTCTGTCTTTGTGCTGCAGACAACAGCATTTGAGGCTTAAATCAATCAAGCTGTGTTCCTGAGCTGCTTTTATACATTAGCCTTTCATGTGGCCTTTGGTATTGGTCAAACCAGTCTTTCTGGCATAGTAAATGTTTTACCATGGCCATTTCCACTGTGACCTTGTTTAACACACACTCGTCTACGAGCACCGGCCGCACCCAAACAGAGATGTGAGAGAACACAGACCACATCAGTCTCTTAAAGACACACACTCACACAGATGTCATTAAAACCCCCACACTGCCTTGAGCTGTTCACACACACACACACACACACACACCAGAGGAAGGAATCCATAACTCATCATTGTCATACACTGTCATCTTCATCATCACATCTGCTCACCGTTATTATTACAAACATCTCCATCAGCGACACACTCTCCACCCACAGGGCTGAAGAACAAATGAATGTCCATCAGGAGAAATGACATAGTGACAAAACATTAGAGCTGTATAATCAAACTGCAATTTTTTAACCTCACTATATTCGTAAAAACGCTTTAGGTCTTTGAAGCAATATTTTTGTTTATGTGCGCATTCATATCTTTTTCCAACCATTCAACTTTTATGAAGGAACAGTTCTTCGCTGCTAAGTCAAGAAAGTTAACCTTGGTCAAATTTAAAAGTGTCTGTGTTCCTAGGAGTAAACTACATCTAAAAAAAAAAAAAAAAAAGTTTAAAAGCACATTATAATATTAATTATAATTTTGCATACTGAAACCATTTGTGACTGTTTCAGCCCATAGAAAATTAGAAAAACAAATCTCTTTCAGGGTTTCAGAAACGTATTGAGTCATGTGACTTTTCTTTTTGTGCATTGGTTTCCTGCATCTGCATCTAAGGAATGGCTGGAAGCTATGCATCGTCCACGTACTTATGTCAGTACACAAATAACAAGCATTATGGTTGAGTGGCGTGTAAAAAATAGTAAATCGATCAAATTCAGTGCAAAAATGTAATTGCAATTGTTGCATCTGTAACCCAGAACCGATTCAGATAGCTCACATAAATGATTGACATCCCATGTATCCAATCAGCTATGTCATAGTCGCTAAATGGAGGACAGAAAGATGAGTGCGGTGTGAGCAGATTCGCTTCACACACACACACCTGAGGACACAAACACACACGGCTCGCTGCACAGAGCAGCGAGACTCCGAAAGCAAGAGAGCAAGGAGAGTGAGACAGCGCGGTCTCTCTCTCTGTGGTCCAGATGGTGGTCTTCACAGCAGAGAGGCCAGGAGACCCACTGGAGCATGCATCATCAGTGCAATAAGACAGAATGTGAGCTTATTCTTCAAAACAAGCATCCACGCTTTCGGACAAAGACAGCAGACAAGCTAACAAGGTCAGGCCAAATCAAATGCACTGGTTATCAGCAATCGTGGCTCGGTGCTGGTGAGGAACACGGCTGGAACAGGTGAACCCATCAGTCATTGGACGCGTTTAGACGCCCATATGTCCAGCAACAGACCGCGCTGTGGAGCTGACGGGCAGCATGTGTTTGGACTGTTACATTGCCAATTACTGTCCGGACAGCTGCCCCAGTCACGGGTCAGGGCAACGTCAACATGAACCGCACCAAAAAACAAACAGAGCCACAGCCTCACATGCAGAACCATTAAAGTAATGCATGCAGATTTCTACAGTATATGATGATAAAGTACCATCACAATAAGCTTTGATTAGTAATATGCATGGCTAAGAACTTCGTTTGAACAACTTTAAAGGCCATTTTTCTTAATATTTAGATTGTTTTGTACCCTCAGGAATCTAGCTTTTCAAATAGTCCTACCTCAGCTCAATATGGTCCTATCATAACAAACCTTCATTTTTCATTTTTCAGGTGATGTAAAAATCTTCACCCATGTCAGGTTTTGTTGTCCAGGGTCACAAATATGAAAATATATACGTGATAGTTCATACTTTTAAATACATTTAAATGAATACAATATCTAAATAATAATAATAATAATTATTATTGTTGTTGTAAATTAAATTAAACACATGCAGCATTAATCCTGTTTATTTTTATGAACAATTTCAGTTCTGCATATCAGTTATTGAACTTTAAACAGGTTCATTAATTTTGAATGAAATCTGTGTCGTATCAGTCATCTAGAAAACAAGCTAAGGTTTAATACCTGGGCTTCTAATCCCAAACTGCAGTGACATCAATCGTGAAAAGAATCTTTCTCTTAGCAATTACTAGCACCAAAGTTTTAAAACCCAGTGCTGAAGGATGTAGAGTTTGTGGTCAGTGACACAGGAAGGCAGCGTGTACGTTGTGTTTTCTGTATATTTTAGCTCCAGAGTGATGCCCAGACAGCTGCGTGCTGCTGTTTACCCATCCATGATCAACAGTGAGAGAGAGGGACACGAAGCATCATCAGTCACGCATCAGCTAGTCCTGTTATCACCGTGTGATCCGCCGCTACTGAACGCCCCATCAGCGTTAGTTTGCTCTGGCATTACACGCTTGTTCTGTCGAGAAGAAGAGCAAGTGTCTGGAGAACGTTTCTGAGGATCAGAGCAACAGTGATCCTCAACAGGGAAAGCTAAATAACAATAAACCTACACGTTTACATTTTCTGAAGAAATCAGATGGTGAAGTAATGGCACAAGATGACGGTTTCATCATTCATGTTATATCTGTAGCACAAACCAAAACAGAATGTGATACACAGACATTCACAGATATTTAACTTTTTGCTAAATACATGTTAATAAAAGGTTTTTAAGTCATGATTGTTCAGATAATTACATTTTAAATGATAATCAGTTACAATATAATAAATGTAATAGCATAAATGGCAATAAATGTATATTTTTATTATTAATAAGATGTCATCATTTATATTATTAGTAGTATTATTAATACATTTTTAAAAATTATTTACTACTAATGATTTTAAGAACTATTATATTATTAGCCCTAACCAAAAATATTATAGTAATAATATTATATAAATATATAAATATTATTATATAATATTATAATATATATATATATATATGATTTTTTTTATAATTAATAAAACTTTATAATTATATTAAATGAACAACAATTATATAATTTTTTATTACTAATTGTTGTATCATCACTAGCTCTGCATATTTTCAACAAGGCACAAAAGAGCGTGAAAAACACAGAAAACCATAATTCTCAAGCTTGACAGTCTGCTAACTCGCTCTGCATGTTTTTTGATATATCTGGGCTAAATATGTAAGACTGGGTTTAAGTTTCCAACAAATTCCAAGAGGAACACCACAGTCATCCAGCATGGCTTTCCGAGGTGGATTTATGGCCAAAACATCATACTCTTTTCCAAGTTGAGCTGTAAAGTGAAGTGGCGCAAAAAGCATGTCTAATGGACTTCACTCTCGCTCATTTTTTCCCTTTTGTGGAGAACTTTTCATCCCACTTCGAGTCCTAAGCCACTGGCACGTCAGGAGCGGCTGGGACATCTGCTTTAGCTTAAGAGAATCAATAACTGCCCCCTTCAGACTGACATCCGTCCTAATATTCCTGAGCTCTCCGGGATGCAGGAATAACACCACAGCCGATAGAGACGGTGCCTGCCTGTTCGCTAAATACAAATCTATCCAATTCAGAATTATGCAAACATGAAAACCACAGAGTCTGTTTTCAAACCTTTCCCGAAAATGTCCGGAAAAAGAGTCTACGGTGCAAGCAGATGAAAACAAGCCACGGAAATCTGCACATGTTAAAAGCTGACCTCTGAATGATGTACATGGTTTCAAATTCCACTCAAGCTGAGAGGTTTGCATGCCTGGTTGTTTTGCCAGGCGCCGCATGCCGTTTACGGATCATGTAGGATTACTGCACAAGGTTGAAGTACGACGTGTGGCCTAAAGATGCCCCAAAAAACATAAACACTGATAACTGATAACACTTGGTTATTCTCCCACAAATAACCACATTTCCTCATTCCAAACACTTTTGCATATTTTCAAACAGATAACAGCATACTAGGAAGTGTGACAACTAGAATCCACCCACATCGTAAAGTTTGTTATTGTGTTGACAAACACTTATGCTGGCTTGAGAAAGCCTTGTCTTAAGCTTTGAAATGGCTTCGTAAGCTAAAAGTGTATGTGTTATACATTAGAAAAACATAGTATTTCTTAAAAGTATGTTACGTTATTTAAATTGCATGTTTACATTGTGCTAACACTTATTAGCATGCTGCTATTATGTTTATATAATAGCAGCATATGCTCACTAGGTAGTTTTTGAAGCTGAGATGAATGCTGATGAATGCCTGTTTGTTTTGCCATTTTCTGATCAAGTAGGATTACTGCACAAGGTTGAAGAATGAGATGCAGCCTAAATATGCCAAAAATATATGTATATTAAAAAATAAATAATACTCGGTTAATCTCCCACAAGTAATCAAATTTCCTCATTCCATCACAGTAAACCAGCACTCTTGCTGAATATTTTCAAAAAGATAACAGCATACTAGAAAGTGTGACAACTAGCCCCGGTGGTTTTTATAATGCTGGATTATAGAGTCCAAATAGATTGTAGAGTTTGTTGGGCTAACATCTTTGTAAAATTTTTATCACAAGGCTAACATGTTTTAACATTACGCTAAAATGCATCTCTGTTAAAAAAAATAATAATAATAAAACCGTGGACTCCTAAAGTTTTTGCTATTCTTCATATTCTCTGTGGCAGTCAGTTCACAGCAGTAATAGTAATAGGTTTTTAACTTTTATGGGCATTTTTTCTTTATAAAGACTCTTTTTTTAAATAAAGACATTTAATAATTTTTCTAAAAATAATTTGAGTCAAATTCTTACAATTAAATGAATAATTTATAATGATACATTTAGGCTGTTACTAAACAAATGAAAGCAGTATCAAGAAAATTCATACTTGAAGAAATTGCATACAAGGACGGATTTAGAAATGCAGCACGTCAGTGTTAAGTGAGTCACTGAGATTGAACTGAATCATTTGCGGTTGCTTTATTCAAGAAAAAAACACTGTCATGTTCCTCAGAGACGCAAAACAGTGCTGTTGCTGTGTTCGGAATGCTTTTATTGGTGAAAAGGAGCAAAAACCTGAGTCTCTTGATATTGACTTATGGTTTATTGAACTGCTGCATAATATCAATATCACATTACTCATGTTGATATTAATATGAATTGATATAAATGAATAGCTTTCCTGCCCCCTTATCTTGAATTGTGTGATCCTTCTTAATGCATATTAAGAACCTAAATCATGTATTGAAAGAAAGCAGTGGTCTAACCAGACTCCATGAGGTCATGCATGTAGGTTTTTTTGTAATATACTAGATAAATGTCCCGATGTCTCTTGAGTGTGCACTAAGCCTGTGCTGACTTGAAATGAACCTGGCTCCAACATGCATGTAACATTCAGCCATCATGAATTAGCACACTACTAACATGTTTTAAAACTATTCCAGCATGTTACAAGAACAAGAAGCAATTGAAATATTTCACAAGTCATCATAATTAGGCTGAGTAAACAGTGTTTCGGCATACAGTGCCTCTGAATGCAACTAGCTTGGCTAATTTATTCATTCTAGCCTCTGTATTAACCAAATTGATTGAGTGGAGCAAATGAAGGCTGAAAAAAACAAACGTGTCCCAGTTTCAAGCCCAAAATGGGTCAACAGCAGCCATTTACACCCTCTAAACACATCTGTAATGAAATAGCTGATAGAAAACAGCGTGGAGCTCAGGCGAGGTGTGAGGGGCGAAAAGCTCCCAGTTATATAGAAAAGATGGAAGAATGTGGAGTGTGGCTTGTGTATTCTTCCCAGCACAAACACAACAGCAAGCCTCATCTGTGCAAGGATTTGACCTTTTTCTGACCCGATGCATCATGGGAATTAAAGCTTTAGTGTGCTACTGTACTGTCATTGTAACCAAATCGTCCAAAACAACTGAGTAAATTCATTTGCATAACTAACAGCTGGGATTGGTCTGAGGTGTTAGTTAGCTCAGCTGGACCGAATGCCCAACTGTCCCAGAATTCCTTTAGGGCAATGGACTCGAATGCCAAATGAACCTCTTGTCCAATGAGCAGGGAGGTCGAAACCAAACACTCATGTCCAGATGGGAGGCTGCGGTTAGTCTCTCCTCTGAAATCCAAGTTGGATTCTCACAGGTAAATGCCTGATAGGGCCCGTCCCAACCGCAGCTTTCCCTTTGAGGGTGTGGGGCAGTCATGAAGCATAATAATGAGGATCAAAGACGATTATGAAGCTGTGAACTTTAAGGTTAGGTTTGCCTTCAAGGTTTTTTTTTTTGGATGATTATAATACAGCCTAGATCCAAAAAGCAGAAAAGCAAAAGTTGTGATATACAAAAATTTATTTATTCAAAAAATATATATTTTCAATATTTGTAACCCTGGACCAAAAAACTTAAATATTTAAAGCAATAGCCAAAAATACATTGTATGGGTCAAAATTATTTTGTATTATTTATTTAACATTTTTCTTTTATGCCAAAAGCCATTAGGGCATTAAGTAAAGACCATGTTCCATTAAGATATTTTGTAAATTCCACACTGTAAATATATAAAAAGTTAATATTTTGTTAGAAATATGCACTGCTAAGAGCTTATTCTGTACAACTTTAAAGATGATTTTCTCAATATTTAGATTTTTTTGCACTCTCATATATACAGGTCCTTTTAAAACAATTAGCATATTGTGATAAAGTTCATTATTTTCTGTACTGTACTGATAAACATTAGACTTTCTTATATTTTAGATACATTACACACAACTGAAGTAGTTCAAGCCTTTTATTGTTGATGATTTTGACAAACAGCTCATGAAAACCCAAAATTCCTATCTCAAAAAATTAACATATCATGAAAAGGTTCTCTAAACGAGCTATTAACCTAATCATCTGAATCAACTAATTAAC
>JAUYWG010000034.1:3511202-3523385 GCA_034779775.1 Enteromius afrohamiltoni
ACACCTCAGCAGTGCCACAGGCTGATTGCCTCCATGCCACGCCGCATTGAAGCAGTCATTTCTGCAAAAGGTTTCCCAACCAAGTATTGAGTGCATAACAGAACAGAATTATTTGAAGGTTGACTTTTTTTGTATTAAAGATAGGAATTTTGGGTAATCATGAGCTGTATCCCAAAATCATCAATATTAAAACATTTAATTAATCTTACTTTATATATATATATATATATATATATGCATTTTATTTTTTTACACACAGGTGTATGTCTGGTCTATGCATCCCTGCCTCTGCTGAATTGTTTTTAACTAGAATGATCCGATAGAAGTGTTCCGAATCGTCGAGTTTCAAAAAGTTCTTTTGATACATTTTCCATTGTATTAAATTTTGTTTAAGGGGAAGGGTTAAAAATTTCTCCCAAAGAAATGGAACACCACTATTACACTGTTATACGTCATCATCCACTGTCACTAGCTCCTAACGTTATGTCAGAGGACATGCGCCGATGTAAGCAGCGTTCATTTACATGAACACATATGGCTGTAAGCGAAACAAAGCTCTACCACATGCAGTCAAGTCACCGGGTATATGACACAAAAATATATTACCTACTATTGTGAGATCGGTGCTATCCACTAGCAAACTTTAGCGATTTTTTGCAAACGTTTCTTTACAGAACATCACCGTAAACACAAACACAAGTAATATACTATATAATGAAAAATTGTGGCAAAAATTACTTACATTTATGGGTCTGCTTGCTCGAGTGAGCAGCCATGTTGGATTTCTCTTAGCCCTTTGTTTGAAGTGAGGTCCCGAAAAATCGTAGTTTTGAGAGCTATCTAGCCCCTACCCCTCCAACCAAAAGAGAATTGAGACACCCCTACACATGAATGCGCCAAACGGAGGGGTAGGGGAAAGTGTAGGGGTAAGGGGTAGAATTGGGCCTTACTCGCCTAAAACATGGATTTATCATTTATCAGAGAAATAAAATGCTTTCAAATGTATCCCCCCCTCAACAAATCGCACCCTACACATACCTGTACATGCACACATTTCATTTTTAAAACCATCCGTCTTAATAAACACATTGGCCTCCCACACATTGTCTCATCTCACCGGCATGCACATTACTAAAAAAACTGGAGAATAAGATTGTGCATTGAGACTGTGGCACTGCTTTAACTTGTGGTAGTCTAATTTTAACAGTGCGAAGTATTGCTTCACAGAAAACAAAATGCAGTGTTGTTTATCACCAACTGCTATTAGAGCACATAAAACGTATGTGACATGCAGCATGCCCCATTTACATGTCAGTATTTATAACATCTTTGCTCATTGTGCGAACCCACCGCAAAACACAGACCCAGACCAGATGAAGAAAATATGCTGCTGATGTGAAAGAGCCTCCTTCTTATTTTACACTAACTACTTACATACTTTCACTTTGCTAAAATGCCCCTTTGTAATTAATAAATGGCTATTTAGATCATTTTTATTTATCTCAACTAGCAGTCATTAGAGTATCAGTAACTTCTAACACTTCATTTTGATGGCTTCACAATATATTGAATATGAGAAACTTTGCAAGTATATGTAAACTTATTGTTCTAACCATATATATATATATAAACAAACTCAAGTCTGCTACTTGGCCACACAAAGAAGATACATTACAGTCATTGTCACTGAGTGGCACTTCATTTAAGACTTAATTTGCACCCTGAGGGAAGTCAAATAAGGACACCAGGTGGAGGACTACCAGGGGGCGAGGATCTGCCCCAAATATCTGGGTCTCCAGCTGATCCAGGCTGCTTTCCGTACTGGCCAAAAGGACGGGCCTGACAGAGCCAGCATCGGAATTTGACAAATCTGTGTCATGCAAAAAGTGTTTTGCAAACACTTCATATTTAACAAGAAAGACCTCGTCTGTGAAATTAACACGTTTAAAGGGCAAAAGAAAGTGTCTGAAAGTAAAACAAAGGGCTTGTAGCAAAGGAGGAAATCCCTGAATGCTCGTAAACTGTGTCGAATGCCGCTGCCTGAATGCTAAGCAGACCCCATTCAATCAATGATGAGAAGGAAAAAGGAGAACTCGCCTCTCCGGACGAACTAACTTCAAATGATGAGAAGGGAATGAAAGTGATTTTACTGGATTACTTCAAATCCAACCGAATCTCTTTGCATATAAGCAAAGGGCTTCAAAAGAGCAAATCATTCAGAAAGTAATGAATGCCGTAAGGAAATGTGAGCTTAGAAAAACGGCACGCTTTGCTGCCAGTGATTAAGTAAGATCAATAAATCAATCATAATAAAAAGAGGTTGCATAGTACAGCAATAAGCCACTGCAGTTTACCACTTGCTCATGGGGCATTTTTCTAAAATCATGGTAAAAAACTATTGCACAGAAATAAGAAACTATAATATTATATTATATAATAATTCAATATATTATTGTATAACTACCATTTAACTGCATTTATGATTTTTGATTTATGATACATAATGTATTTTGAAATAAGAAACTTCACAACATTTCTATATCTATATCATTTTAATACATATAGATACAAACTGTACTATCCTAAATAAAGAAAATACATAAATGCATGCCTTTGTCTAAAAATGTATATCATATACATTTATACAAATAATTTTGTCATAGTTGTGACGCTGGACCACAAAAACAGTGTCAAGTGTTAATTTTGCTTGAAATGTATACATCATTTGAAAAAGCTGGATAAACAAGCTTTCCATTGATGCATGGTTTGTTATGATAGGACAATATCTATACAACTATTTGGAAATCTGGAATCTGAGAAATAATTACAAAAATTACCAAATTTATTTATGGAATTTCATCTTCGCTTAATATCCTATCAATTGTTGGCATAAAAAATTTTGACCCATGCAATGTATTTTTGGCTATTGCTACAAATATACAATAGCAACTGAAGGTTTTGTGGTCCAGGATTTCAAAACACAACTTTAAAACAACATATGAAAACAAGAGACTCCAAACCACTAAATGAAGTGCATTTATTCATGAATGTCTCTTCTGCTCTGTAACGGCCATAAACCAAAGTAACTGCACAGGTGACTCAATCTTGAATTAATGAGGTCAATACAGGTTCACACGACACGTACAAGACAATTAGCCCTGCTGTCAACATGTAGAAGCAGAAGAAGAAGAAGTGCACCATGTATAGGTGAAAATAGGAATCCCAGTATTGTCCCAGTGCTGGCCCTACTAGGGGAGTAAAGTGATCTAGATATAGTACATCATCAAGTGCATGAGAAAGTGTGGCAGCTAGTCTTAGTCAGATATGTTAAAGAGGCGAATTTGGTTGCCTTGACAGCAGCAGTCAGGCAAGGACGCGAGAGCTGTATCGCACCCCTGACAGCTTAGATAACAGCTAATGGCCTCTCAGGTCCACTTTCAGTTAGTTTTCCCCACGGACGGACCGGAGAAAATCTGTCGAGGCATGTACATGTGTGCAAGTGTCTGGAACCAATGATACAAAAAAAGCTTGTCCAATCTGTTCCAACCGGATTAGAAGGAAAAACTGATTGTCTGTTAAAGTGACAGTTCACCCAAAATGGGAATTTTATCATCGTTTACTGACCCAGTTGTGTTTTCAGGTTGCTTTTCCTTCAGTATACTTATAGTGGCTACATTGGACATATTTAAAAAAAAAAAAAAAAAAAAAAAAAAAGGCAAATAAAAGGTACTAGAAAATACAACATTTAGAGACGAGCCAAAAAAAATGAAATGTTTCACCAGCTTCACTGACATTGGTCTTGGACACGAACAATTGACAATGGAAAACGTCTTAAAGTTTACTGGGTTCCTCACAAAAACCATTGCATGACTTCCGAAGACTTGGAATACATAGTGCACAAGTCACACAGACTATTTTTTTATGCTTTTACCTTGTATTTTCGACCTTGACATTGTCAATTTGTCATGAATGTTCACAGATTCTTGAGGAGGACATTTTTTTTATTTAGTTTCTCACATTAAAAAAAAAGGGTTTGGGCCAACATGATAGCAAAAAAAAGTCTGACACATCAGCTTTATAATTATAAAAAGGCAAATATTGGCATTGGCATACCACTGCTTGTGACTAATTTGCAAAATGTCATGAACTTGCACTGCATGTAAAAAAAGTGTCTGCTTTTGCTTCTCACAGAACAACAATCACTGCAAATGTTCGCTTTTGGGAGGACATCACATGCATACATTATTACACACGGTCTACGTATACACCCATGATAAAAACGAAACGCGCATCATTTGGGCTACAACATAATGACACCTCAGCACCACTGTAAGCCATGTTTACAGCACATGGTCTCTCGTAACAGGTTTAACATCAGGGTGAGCAGAGATCACAGAAGCATCTTTAGGGAGGAAGAACAAGCAGTGGGATACAGGAAACTCCAGACGTCAGCCGTGAAGAAAGCGGCTTAATGAGGAACAACTCGTGGGTATGAACAACACAAAAGAGCTGGCGAAAGCTTGGTATCCAGTGTCTAAACATATGTTTGGCTTGTTAGGATGGGTTTAAAGGGAGCTCAGGGTATATAACTGGATTTAGCAAACTCAAACACACACTCAGACATGGTGCAGATAACAGAAGCCTTAAACAACAGAAGGAAAACTGTTTAAGCAGCCCAGCATGTCCACTTCTGGATGTAAGGATAAAGTGAATTTTGGGGAGGTTTGTCCAAACAATGAGAAATGGTGGGGCAGAAATATGGTTTAGAAAGGAACTGTTTATGTCAAAACGTACAAATTCTATCAATATAATCAAATTATACAGCAATGCTCCATATATATAATTCTAATAAATTATATAACGTAATATAATATATAATAAATTATTATGTAAATAGGCTACATGTTTTTACTTAAAATATATATATACACATCACACACACATATATTATGTAAACAAAAACTTTGTTATTAATCGTTTGACATCACTAATCATCATCTCCGCAAGTCATTCGACAGCTTTGTGAGGAACCTACTAAAATAGATCTCATTATTCACTCATAATCATCCCATCTTGTTAGCTGCTAACCACAACAAAAGAATCATTTAGTCAGTCAGCTGACAAATCATTCAGATTTTGTGAACTCAAATCAACTATAAGTAAATATTTAATAATTAACAAATATTTGCTATTCAGTGCTTAAATAAGTATTATAAAGAGTCAAAAAATAACACAAATATAATAAATAGATAATATAAGTAAAATAAACTAAGCTGAAATTACTGGCTAAATAAAATAAATGTAATAAATATATATAAAAAATGGTTATAAAACACACACACACACACACACATATATATATATATATATATATATATACACACACACACACACACACACACACATATATATACATTAATAATTAAATAAATATATATTAATTACATATAAAATCAAAAAACATTTCTATATATATAATAATTAAATAAATATATAATATTAAAAAATGGTTATAAAACATTTATATTTACATGTATAATATATATATATATATATATATATAAATAAATAAATAAAACACGAGGGTGAATAAAGGAAGTCAGTATTTAAATTTTGGGATAAACTAGTCCATTAACAGATGCCTGTGAAAGCCGTATCTGTAGCGCCGTCTGAGCCAGACACCAGCAGTCCTCCTTCCTGCCAAGAGCACAGATAACGAACGTCCTTCTCTTTACATCCATCTCTCCCTCACACATGATCCCCATTCACACAGAAGCCTTCCCCTGCATTAATGAGGCATTCAGCAGCACACTTAATTACATCCACACTCCTGCCGTCGATTGCGTATTAATAATCTCCCTGTTTGCTTGCACCCTGAACGGGAAGTCAAAGGTCAGAAGGATTATGAGGTCGGGGGAGTGTGCCTAGTTTAGGATCAACAACAGGATTTGCGCAAAGAACCAGGCTTCAGTTTCAAAGGGTGGGTGGCTGTGGTTTACAGAAGGAAGAGAGACTGTTCCTGATTATTTCATGCAAGTGTCCATAACTGCGGTCATAAGAAGTGTGAAAAAGATGGTGTAAGGTGTTTTTAATGACATCTCAGTAGCTTCTGGTTTATGCAGGCAGGTAGACGGGATGCACAAATTAAAAATAAAAAAGATGAAATTAGCCAAATATGCCACCATTAATATATCGGCTAGTACTTTGCATAATATGATCATATAATTACAACACGTTACAAGCACACAGCAACCAAATGCACTCATAAAATGGTTTAAAGATTTAAATATCTATTAAATAAATTACAAGATAAATAAATGGAAAAAGCATATAGCTCTTTAACATTAAACCAAAAAAATGGCATTATCTAGGGTCTGAGTCATGACAGAAGTGGGATATTATCTCCTGGCCTCCCAACGGGACTTTCTAATTCACTGTGTCAGCTCTTTTGGGGGTGTGGCCTGTGAACGAAGATGCAATTACATGAGCTGAGGTGTTGAGAAGCCCCGCCCCCTCAGATCCCTCGACTCCGGTCGTTTCTATAATGAAGGAATGGCCCGCTGCACTTCCACAACAACCTGCTAATCCCACAGGGCATCGCACAGGGTGGCCACTTCCACACAGCGTTAACCCCCCTCGCCCGCTCCGCTGTCCCAGTGGGATTGAACACTATAGGAAACAAGGGCAGCACAACAGCTAGCCCCGGGCCCAACACACACACATTAAAGAAAACACACACCAGAACACCCCAGTCAAAGCTCTTCTGGGCTCACTGAGCATTCAAGGGCACTTTGGACAGCACCCCTCCGATGGCTCCGTTCCAAATCATTCATGATGGGCTGTGTTTGCTGTTTGATTGGATGCAAGTCAATTAATAAACACTGCTTAAATAAAACGGAGCTAATTTAGGGGGCATTTTACTCCTAAATTCAGTTCCGTAAAGCTTTTTTACCAAAATACATCATGTATAGATATTTTATTTAGATTTCAATAATGAAGTATGATTTGTTTGTTCGCTTTACGGTATTTTTTCTTCATAACTGTAATGAGAATCTAGACGGGGTAATGTAAATACATTATTATTATTATTATTAATAAATATATAATGCAATTTATTTACAACCAAAATGAGGTGATATTAAACAATGCTTAAAGAAAATTGAGCAATTCTTTTATTAAATAAGAATTTAACTAATACAAATCTGCCTGGACTTTTTATAATAAATAATTCAGAATGTATAGGTACAATCCTAGGTATAGGATCATTTTAATTTAAATAATAAATAATATTATTATTATTATTTACTTAATTTAATTAAATAAATAATAATGCTATAATATTATATATATTTTTATTTATTTATTATTTTTTTTAACAAAACTGCAGTTTAATAATAAGATGCACACTGAATTTATGCATTTAAATATGTACTTGCTGTATGTAATATTTACTCAAACTTTGTGAATGACAGAAAATGTGTACAGTTCCTGGTCAATGGCAATTAAAGGCCAAATATCAAGCCATTTACTAATCCCTCAAACATTTCTTAAACCTTTCACCTCATTTCAGTTTTGGGGTGAAGTATGTTCTTGCAACTCTTGCTACGAAAGTTAATACAATTCTAGCATACATCCAAGTTTTAAATAGATTTTAGTAGACGTACATCATCAAGCCTGACAGGAAACACTATCAGCTTCGGCAATGGGGTGTATGGGTGTATTTGTTTTTAACTCATGAGGGGGCAGAGGGTTTTTTTTAGTATTTCTAAAAATTGGTAGAACAAGGCAGACTGATTCATAGAAAATATCCAGAGGAGCTTAAATAGTTTCAAAAGTTAGTCATATTCCACCCTTGATCTATTTCAGGCTTGCAGTTAATCACATTTGTCTTACGAAATGAAGACAGCTAAGGAAGAAAGGCACAAAAAAAAGGTTCAGACAAAAATGTGGGTATTTCCACCCATTCAGCGTCTGCTTCTGTTTCCTCAAATGCCACGGCTGTCAAAAACAACATTAGGGCAAAAAAGATCATCTCTTCTAAGTTCCTGTTAGCAGGTAAAAAACCTTAAAGTAGGGCCTCTGAGACTCTTACATGAATTGGATTTTCAGACGTGGCCTTGATTTAATTAGCTGTAATTAATCCAATTGAGGGTTAATTGGCGTCTTATTGCAGCAACTGTGGGGGTTCATTCATATTTCATCAGTGGCTGAGAGTCATTCTTCACTACTTTACATACGAGCACCACTCGCCAGCCTCCAATTAAACACTAAAACATGGATTTTGTTTCTGGAAAAAGATCAAACGCAAAAAAAAATACGAAGCCACTGGATATAAAACCCGAAATCCCTGTTGGGGTGTGAATCCCACTTTAAAGTAACAGACGTGGCAAGATGATAAAATCCTCAGAGAAATCACCATAACTCACGACAAGATCCCTGAAGAGAAAACTTCTTTTGCTCACAGATTTGGGTCTCATTGGTTACAATCTCTGAGCTTTGAATACATTTATCACACTCATCCAGCTGGCAAACAACCAACAGGAACCGCTGAGTTCACAGCCTTGTGACTTGTGTACCTAGACTCCATAACCAACCGCCAAACAGACATATCAGAGAAGAAATCAAACCAAGATTAATCAAGGAAATCAAATAGCATGAAATGACAAGAAGGTCTGTCTCTGTCAAATAACTGTAACGCTTCTCTGGAGTTCTCGAAAACTTTGTATCCTTCACAACGAAATGCACATCTGCAATTCATACCAAGTTCATACCAATCGGAGTTCAACTATAAAAACGAACAACATAAATAAAGTAAAATAAATAAAACAATGAAAATAAACGTGCATGCATTTGGACAACAAACGCGTAATGAAGTATGTATAGCATTTTGTATTTATTACTGAAGCAAATCAGCTGTACATAATTTAAAACCTTCAACATGAAAAATAAATGTTTATATTATAACTGTTCGTGTGTGTGTATATATATATACACATATACATACATATACACACACACACAATTTATATTAATGCATCATATTAACTTTATTTATTTATCTATTCTTTTTATTTATTCATATTTATTTATTTTTCCATTTCTAATCGTATTCATTTTCTAGTCAAACAGCACAATTTTCGAAGACGCATGCATCCCTTTAAACTGTTCACTGCATAACTATATCATCAACCAGATGCCATAAATCTCGATTTGACAGTGGTGCAAAACCTCACTTGACCCAACCTCACCAAATGTCACCAATCCAGTCCAGGGGCATGCGTTACTTTCAAGTTCAACTCAAACACGCAAGATAAAACCGTAATCTCACCAGAGTTCATGAAACTCAGATCATGCTGGCATGCGATACATAACACATAATTCATTTCACATATGCTCCAGGATGAATGACAACACAGCCCACAAAACACATTCTCCGCTTTTCCTTTATTTTGCAGCGACTGCATGACTCCCCAACACTGATTCTCACTCTTGGTAAAACAGCACTGAGATCTCAAAAAAGAGCAAACCCACTAGAGGAAATGCACTTATAGAGGACGTGAATATGATCAAATATATACGTTCCCACTCAATAACACACCGTATGCAAATCAACATTCACTCAAACAAAGTCCCGAGACACTTGTTTCTTTCACAAACATGTAAGTACAGACAAACCAAGCAGGTTCGGCGTTAGAAACAAAAACAAGCAAACACTGTGAAAGCAATAGCGGTGTGTGGTAACGTTACGACGCTGATTCAATAGTAACAGAGTCACGTCAAGAAATAAACAGCAAACTTACCGACTCCGTATTTCTCGTGTTCCGTAGGAATCCACATATTCAGGGTGTCTGTTGTGAAAAAAGCGTACAAAACAGCGCGGTGTGCAGTACTGATGTTAAATCACTCATTTGTCCAGATTCACATCATCCTCTCTCGCAGTCATTGTTCCGAGCGCTCGAGCGAACTGCGCTGCACGAGACGAGACGCGGCCGCGCGCGTTTGATAAGCCAGTGCGCGGCCACGGTGCAGATGAGTTGCATGATGGGAAATGTAGTTCCGTGGCATGTGATTAGACCAGAGCAGAGCCATAGGCTCTGGTACAGAAAGGTTTAACAAATTTTTTACTGACTAAAATTTTGCAGTTGTTGTTTAGAAAATGCATTTATTTGTTAACTGATTTTATTATAACCATGACATTTTATATGGAGGGCCAAATTACTCTAAATAAATATAATACAATAAAAATTACATTTACATGATTATAATGTAGCAATAATACAAATTATAAGGTAAATGTTGAAATATATACATAAATAGGTAAATACATAATTAAATACATATATAAATGCATAAATAACTAATATGAATTAATTCCTTCATTCATTCATTTGATTGTTCAATCATTCAGTCAGTAATTTCATTTATTTATTTATTTTTTCCTTTTCATTTTCAGTTACAATTGCCGGCATGTAAATCAATAAAATAAATGAATGAATAATAAATAAGTCACAAATATGGATTCCATTGTTAGTACATGAGTTTATTTGACTTTTTTTTTATTTCAGTGTTAATTTAATTTTGTGTAAATTGTTCCTCCAGAAATTTTATTTAAATTACTGGTAAATAAATAAATATTTAATTATGTATTTAACAATTTATTTATCTATTTAAACAATTATTTAATTATTTCATTTTTGAGTAATTTGTCCCTCCATAATTTTATTAAAATTATGGGTTATATCACAAACATGATGTTTCAGATTTTCAGATTTTTTTTGTGAATTATTTACTTTTTTTTTTTCAACTGTACTGAATTTTATATGATGTTTCATTGTTCTCTCTTTTTGACATTTTTATGTGATTTTTGATTATGTGATATTTTTTATACGGCATTTATTCATTTATTTATTTATTTAAAGTTTAAATGTGTAATATCTATCAAAATAAATTGCAAAAACAATCAGTGTTTTTAAATATCTTTACCAGATTTACATCAAGCACCTGCAATAACATAGCATAATCTGTAAATCCCTTCACAAGCTAAGCAAAAATAAATAATAAATCACTATTTTTATCAGTATACTATGCAGATGCATTAATGCAAGACAATACATACATACATATACTATATACAAACAAACAAACAAATAAATAAATGTAATCACAGCCCTTTACTCATACAGTGTATTGTGCATGAGAGAAAAAAAGGCAAGGGTCAAAATGTTCTGGTACATGAGTCTGAATTTACAATCTAATAATCTTCACTAATCCAATGTTGCAACCTCCCTCTATTTCCTGTTTGAAGAATCTATGCATACATCTTGAAATGAGTCGGTCTTTTAATGAACATCAATTATGAGAGTGAAATTCAGTCATGCTTGGATAAAGAATCATATCCTACTTCAATAACAGCTCATCATACAGTCTATCACCACCTAACAGCTGTTATGGAAAGACAGAAGGATAAAAGGTCATCGATGGTCAGTCAATGACAGTGTTTTGTGTTCATTGTCACTGTCAAGGTGGAAATACCTCCTCACGGTGAAGAATGAAAACAGTACACTGCTACACAAACACAATGTTTAATACCCGAGTGTACTAACATAATTCCATATATAATAGAATAAACATGAGAAGCTCTGGTTAAACCATTGATATGAGACACAAAAGAGGAAAAAGAGAAGAAAACAAGATGAGAGTGAGGAAAAGGATTTGTGTGAAGTGTTAAATGGCAAAACAGATTAAGCTTCATTCGTAATTCGTTCTTAAAAGAAAAGTACTATGGGAGTACCACAGTAAAGTGCAGGCAAATATGTTTCAAATGTATATTTTTTAATTATTTCGTTTCTATTATATTGTGTAGTTATGCTTTTATACTCCCTATAATACTGCATTGTTACATTTATTATTTATTCAAATAAATGTTTGTAAATTTATTTGCAATAGTTTCTTTAGTATCCAATTTTTTATTATTTATTTATATATTTTGACACTACATTTTGTAGTTTTTCTCTACATTTCTTTTCACAAAACCTTGGTGGAGTGAACAATTCACCAAATCACTCATGAAGACAGCTCCTGGGATGAATCAGTGTTTTAAACAAATTATTTGAGTGAATGACTCAATAATCATTTCTAAAATAAAAAGCCCTTGTTTTATTCCTGGATGAATCAGTGTTTTTA
>JAUYWG010000034.1:3524822-3548678 GCA_034779775.1 Enteromius afrohamiltoni
TATATATATAACTCAATAATGACTTTATCGTCATTATGTCATTGGAGGTAAGAATAAGTTTTTAATTGAATGTAAATTGTTATGTGCAAGCTGAAAGATCTGTGAGCTGTAAGAATCTGATCTCTGTATCTTCAGACTCTCAGAGACACAACACATACGGGCATGAGGCCATGGAAGGAGGATGAGAGGAGCTGCTATCTTTGTTCTTCCTCCTTTCATGCATCCATGCAAACATGTGGTGAACACACCAGTCACCCTCAGCTGCACACTGAAGTTTTATCAGTTCTTCTGTCAGTACAGCCAACAAAGAACATCAAAAATGCTTTATTTTTATTTTAAATAAAAATACGTGTCTCACAACAATATTTTTGGATGTACAGAATTCTTACGACACCACTGTAACCCAATGGCTTTAATCGTATACCACAACCTTAGTTTTTCTGTTCTACCTTGTTTTTTCAACATATACAGTTTGTGATAGATCAGTGATAGATCAGAAACTGAAGCTGAAACTGAAAGAGTATAGTTTTACATTTCCAAATCTGTGTGTAAAGACAAAAGAATCATGACTAACAGCTTATCTGCGATTATGAACTCCATAATGAGGGTGAGACCCACCTGCAACTTCTGTAAAACCACTGCACAAGCTCACTAAAGAAAAACAGCCCATCCATAGCCTTTACAACCTGATCATTACTGTCAATTATCAAGAATCAGCTTCGTCAGCGCAAACCAGTCACAGGCTTCCATTATAGCTCCAAAACAGCCTTACTCATCACACCGGACTACCACAAACACAGACATACTCATCTGCGGTCAGTTACTAATGTTTACCTTGGAGTGAGAGATCAGTAATGATTCAACTACATACAGCATACACTTTAGTGCTATTATTTCAGTGTGTAAATAAAGAAATAATTTATAACTATTTATATGCAAGTAAAAAAAAGTATATAGTAAATACAAAAATAAAAGCAAACAAATAAATGAACAAATAATGAAATACATATTAAACAAATATTTCTATCACTTTTTCTAAAAATCTATCACCAGTGTGCATTTCATCGCCAGTACATGAGTGTTTAATAAATAAATAAAAGGAAAACAAATAAATAATTATGGAAATATAAAATATTTTAATTAAATAAATAACATGTTCTAAACAAATTCAACATTAATGGCTTTAGCATCAACATCTAAGTTTAAAATTAATAAATACATCAATAAATGTATTAATATTTACATATTTAAGTTAATTCAATATTTTACATTTTTAAAATCAACATGAATTGCTTTATTTTCAATATACCAGTGAGGAAGAGGTTTTCTCTAAAATACTGACTGGCAGTCGTGTCCGAAAACATGCTTTATTTTTATACCGCTCGTGAGGTGTGCGGTGACGGTTTCTAATGATAAAAACAGCATCTGTAAGTGAGAGGATTACGCCAACACGACCTCACAAGCTCGCGCTAACAAAGGTACAGGCAGCTTCTGGCAGTGCGCTCACAAGCCCCGCCAAAGAGACCGGAAATAATCGCCACTGGCTTCGTTTGTTTTCCTCGTGATGTATAAAAATGTTGCTCTATCTGCTCTTCAGAGTGGAAAATTGCTTCCCTCCCTGATATAAATAGAAATTATACTCTTTTTCTGTCTGTTTCTGTGGCACCTTGATGGAGTCATGGCTAGGCCTGTCGACCGGCCCTCGTCTGACATCACAGCTCTAGTGACATAACCTTCAGGATCCCAGCAGCTGACGCCTCTATTTTTGACTGCTGGATGTGCAGCCTTCATCCGTTTTAATAGACTGTCTGTCTTGATGACTGATGATGTAAAAAGCTTCATGTCACACTGACTTTTGAGTCAGACATTTTCTTGAAGGTGAAGTGTGTCAGTTTATTTTCCTAAAGGGATGAATAATGCAAAAAGGACATTTCTGTCATCATTTACCTGTATGAGTTCATTTCTTCTTTAAAACGCCAAAGAAGACATTCTGTTTAACATGTTTTGTCCATACAATAAAAAATCAGTGTAGGCCAAAACATACTTAACACACTATTATATTTACAATAAATGAATGCATAAATAAATAAATACATTACCATCAGTCAAAAAATAGGCTGCACGATTTGGGAAAAATGTCACATGTCTCTTGTCCAGTGTGCCAATCATTTTCTCAAATCCCTCTTCGCTAAAAGTGCATTCACACCCGAAGCGACTTGGGCGAATATATCTCGCTTTCCGCGTGTAGTTGGACGCTTGAGCATGTCGGTGCAGCTTAAACCACAGGACTAAACTACTCCAAACAGTACCAACATGGCAAAAAACAGAGCGTTGTCTCAGTCAGCGTCATGTACTTCTCGAGGTACGACCACAGCGACTTCCCCTTCGGGATCAATTCCTCTTCGTCCTCTTACATCTTTTCAAAAAGTGTTCGCCCAAGCATGTCACGCGTCCGGTGCAAAAGGTGGCGCTAACACCAAAAAGCTCATTGCCAACCGCAGTTAGAAGTCACTGCCCGTGTATGGTGGTGGCGTCATATACTGATCTAGGATCAGTGATCCGTAGCATTTATTTTTCCAATTTGTTCTTAAGCGTCAAAAATGCTTGGGAAAATGTAACGTTAGCTTGTGTGGACGCTACCGCGCTACTTGATCAATAAAAGAGCTACGCTACTGAAAAGTTATTTGATTCGTAAAAAAATGACGCTACCAACATGCTACTGAGAAATATAGTTAAACTAGTAGCGTCACTACTTGTAGTACTACATCACTGCTCAAGAGTACAAGATAAAGCACTGACAGTTAGACATACAAGATAACATTAAGTACCAACAAGGGAGACTGGCACAGACGGGGGAAATATACACAAGGACATAATGTAAGAACTGAAAACACCTGGGGAACACAACTGGAGACTAATTACCTAATACCTTAATAATGAAGACATGAACACTAAATATGGGCAAAAGCAGACACATGGGGGAAAAACCCAGCACAAACACACACAATACATAACATGATGCCCCCTTCTGGAAGGCGCATCCTCACGCCGTAACAACAACAATAAAATGAACAGGGGAGGGAGGGTGGGCCCTAGAGGCTGGAAGGGGGAGCATAGTAACGGACTGACTCCAGGGTCAATTCACAGGATCCCGGCCAATATTCGGGAACGGAACTCAGGAACGGCTCTCCTGGCCTTGACTGCGGAACAGAATCTAAAATAAGGATGCTTTTAAAAATAATGCCATAAATAGATTAAACTGATCAATTAACTTCTATGAACTAAATCAAATAAATATACACTTAGGCCGATAGTTTTTCAGATAGCTTTCCAGGTAGGATTTTTGAAGCAAGTCTTTGCTAAGACTTGTATGTGTGTAATAAATGGATGGATGGATGAATATATAAATACATGACTAAATGCACATATACACTTACAGTCACCACTGACTGCTGTTAATGATGACTTCATTGTCAATATATACATGTGATAAATAAATGAATACGCACATATCTATTACAGCATTTCAAGGTTAAAAACTTCTTTTCACTTTCATTTCCTTTTTTGTGGTTTTATCTAAAACCTGTACATTGTAAACTACAACTGCACAATCCTGCAAAAAAAAACATATATTTTTGTGAAAGGACAAACTAACATCTATGACAGTGCTTTTTATTGTCACACTGCTTGTTATGCTTGGCTGAGGGTCATTGGATTGTTCCTTTACACACACACATACACAGCTGCAAAGAGGAAAGAAACTCCATAAGCATTGTGCCTGTGTGAAAGGTAAATAGGACCTTTAAGCTCTGAGGAGGAAGCCTCATAGACGCAGGACGCCTACAGCACATCCACATCTATAAGTCCTGAAGCCGAGATAGGCACAGGTGCTCCGGAGGATCACACTCAATGGGGTTCTTGTTCTATTTTCAGCTCGCTTTTCATACACATAAATAAAAAACAGCTGTATTTTAAGAGGACGTCCGGAATCCTGTGCATGTGGTGTGCAGGATTTTTGTTTGTGTGCATGTTATTATGGTAGTAGAAGGGAAATAAATACAATACGTCTATACACATATTAGCAGATATGACCCAATTCAATCTTATCTTATGCATAACTGTATAACGGTATATTATACATAGACACATATTTATATATCTTTTACGTATCTTATACTTTTAGAAATGTACATTCCATCCATGATTACTAGTCTACTATTAAGATTATTCTACACACATCTTTACACAAGTCTTTTATCCACAGAAACATATCGACTATGTATGTTTCAATGCCAAACTCATTTAAATATTTGCCCACAGTTGATCCCCGCTTCTGAATGCACACGGGATGGATCTGCAAATAATTATTCTTCACAAAAATAATTTATATATACAGTGGGTACGCAAAGTATTCAGACCCACTCTTTGGTATTTTGCAGCCATTTGCTAAAATGATTAAAGTTAATTTTCCCGCATTTATGTACACACAGCACCCCATATTGACAGAAATACACAAAATTGTTGACATTTTATTTTGATATATTAAAAAAGAAAAACTGAAATATCACATGGTCCTAAGTATTCAGACCCTTTGCTGTGACACTTATATATTTAACTCAAGTGCTGTCCATTTCTTCTGATCATCCTTGAGATGGTTCCTCACCTTCCTTCGAGGCCAGCTGTGTTTGATTATACTGATTGGACTTGATTAGGAAAGTCACACACCTGTCTATATAAGACCTTACAGCTCACAATGCATGTCAGAGCAAATGAGAATCATGAGGAACTGCCTGACGAGCTCAGAGACAGAATTGTGGCAAGGTACAGATCTGGCCATGGTTATAAAAACATTTCTGCTGCACTTAAGGTTCCTAAGAGCACAGTGGCCTCCACAATGCTTAAATGGAAGACGTTTGGGACCACCAGAATCCTTCCTAGATCTGGCCGTCCGGCCAAACTGAGCTATCGGAGGGAAAGAGCCTTGGTGAGAGAGGTAAAGAAGAACCCAAAGATCTGAGCTCCAGAGATGCAGTCGGGAGATGGGAGAAAGTTGTAGAATGGCTGTCCACCAACATTTACCATCCAACCTGACAGAACTGGAGAGGATCTGCAAGGAGGAATGACAAAGGATCCCCAAATTCAGGTGTGAAAAACTCGTTGCATCTTTCCCCAAAAGACTCATGACTGTATTCCATCAAAAGGTTGCTTCTACTAAATACTGAGCAAAGGGTCTGAATACTTAGGACCATGTGATATTTCAGTTTTTCTTTTTTAATAAATCTGTAAAAATGTCAACAATTCTGTGTTTTTCTGTCAATATGGGGTGCTGGGTGTACATTAATGATGAAAAAAAATTAACTTAAATGATTTTAGCAAATGGAATATAACAAAAAATTTACTGAATACTTTTTCATACCCACTGTATACTGTATATATTCCAAAATATGGAAATGATTCAGTAACTCCTTTCTAAATGAATCAGTGGTTTTGTAAGAATTGAATGATTGACTCAATGAATGACTAACTCATATAGACAGCCGCTTGTTGCCACTTACTGGTGTAAAGATATAACCTGCTGAAACAGTAGAAAGGAAAAATCCACATTAAAGGAATAGTCCACCCAGAAATGAAATGCTGTCATCATTTACTCACCCTTAAATCTGTATTTCTTTGTTCTGCTGAACACAAAGGACGCTATTTTGAAGAAAGTTTGTAACCAGGCTGTTTTGGTCACCATTGACTTATATAAATACTGTATAAAAAAATGATTAAAATAAAACTGGTAATTTGTTATATTATTTAATATAGCAATTACAAACACACTGGTTTAGAATGCAAATAGTTTAATGCACTTTGTACTGTAGCAGATAATGAATCAGAAGTCTGACACATTCAAAGAAAATAGTTGATTTATTGCAAAATATGGTGGATAAAGCAGTGTGGCTGTTTTTAACTAAAACTAAAGCTATATATATATTTTTTTTTAATTTTCTTTATTTACTTAAATAAACCGAAGTACAGTATTAATACTAGATATAAAAAGGACAGACTCAACTCACTATACATACGTTGAGTTTGAAGTACTAAAAGTATTAAAACTAAAAAGGTAATAAAATAAATAATAATAAAAAAAAAAATGACAAGAACACATTTCAAAGTGACTAAAATTCAACTTTAACCAAAAATGAAACCTGAAAACTTAAGAAAAAAATAACTATAACACTATACCATATTAGTGTAAAAATACTAGTGTATTTTTTAAATGTATTTTTATTTCCTTTTTTTTAAATTTTATATTTTTAATTCCACAGAAAGAGAGCAGATGATACTATCAACTGGGTCAAACGGCTCAGTTCCCAAAGTAAAACCACGATCTTCTATGTAAAATCACTTTTAGATAATGCCACAACTGCTTCACAACTGTTATTAGTCATTTTCACTTCATTATTTTTACTATATACATTACATTTGGTTGGCAAGATGATTCCTTCTTCCAGTGTGATCTGTACTCACATCACTTTTATGAGCTAATGAAAGAGCTAGAGGGATTTTGTAACAGTTCTCACTAATATTAGCTCACATTCGAACGGATGGATGTCATCCTTGGTTAGATTTCCCCATATATTCAATGTAAAATCCGGTTGCCAGGCAACAGAGAGAAAAACCAGCATTCCCCCAAGAGCTTCCCACATAACACATAATTGAATTGAAACACCTGAATTAAAATGCTTTATTCTATTACTGCTGCAGAGTAACTGAATCAATTAGCCATTATTGTTTGCTGCCGTCACAGCCTGGGAGAAGAAGAACAGAAACTATAACAAGAAGCAGCACATTTGTCCAACCCACAGCTTCTTATGAATTTTTTTATTTCCAAGATGGATATCCCCGGCCCCCGAATGCTGTAAACATTGATTCCCACCTACTTGCATTGATTTCTTTCAGACTGACTCAGAGAGGAAGAAGAATCTTTTTATAGAACATAAAACAGCCACAGTTGAGCATTTCTTTAAAGTGTTCATAGATTTAAAACCGAGTGAGTTGCCCATATAGGCAGCATTCATAGGCATCTTTGGCATGTTCATGATGTCTTATTAGGGGTCATTCACATGCATTCTTATTTTCAAAAGGATATTGAATGCAAATTACTTTAGCACAATGATAATAACAGTAAGTGAGATTATAATACTCCATGCATTGTTTGTAGATAAGGTAATCCCAGAATGCAATGCAGCGCAGTGAAAGTGACAAGTTGAAAGAAATGCTGATAATTAACAAACATGATTCATTTTATACAAAAGACTACCGTAAAAATAGTGTTAATCAGAGGTGTCCAATAATATTTTTATTTACATTACTTAAGCGCACTTTTGAAAACACACTTTTTGTAATATTGTCAAATTAATAATTTAGTTGATTTAGTTTGCACTTACTGTAGGAATATTCTTTTAAAATACATTATTTTAATAACACAGTAAGTAGCTCTTTTGAAAGGTATGCTAAATTTCACATATGAACAATATATGAGAGCGTCCCATATAGTCAATAACGAGGTTACATTATCTTTTATATACCTCTGTCATGAATATAAAATATAACAGTGTGTTTGGTGTCATTTGCTGGCATTTTGTTAGTTGATATTTCTACAGAATGAAGAGAGTCAGACTGAAAGAATGCAGCCTGCATCTCTATCTGAATATATTATTTAAAGATGTCTTGGTGAACGCTTTAAAAATGGATTGACTTTGTGGTGGGCTGCTCTGTGCCGTCAGTACGCTACAGTACTGTACAATACAGTACTGTACATGAATGCAGAGATCTGGTGGTCTACAGGGTGGCACTAATAAGTCTTGTCATATGCAATAAAATGACAGGTTATGAAATGAAATGAAATGGAAAGAAACATACAGATTTGACATGGCCGGAGAGCCTCATGTTAGTAAAAACATCACTGATCACTGTTTTTACAGCCACTTGTGCTTTTATGATCTTCGGGAACATGACCGTGCGGTGGTTGAGAGCTGTGGTTATTCTGCGAGATCAATCAGCCTGCCTTTCCATCTCTCTCATGCACTGCGGTTCTGTGGGTCAGCAGAAAGACATCTCAGGGGCAGCGACAAGAAAAAAAAAAAAAGAGAAGTGCATGGAATGATGAACTGCGTCAGAAAGCGGTAGTCACGCAACCCAAAGCAGTCAGAGCAAAGTAACCTTGGCCCTCGGCAAAGAGACAGGACTGCTGCGCCGACGGCCGAGGCTGTACTTAACAAACTCAATGAGCAAATTCATAATAGCATGGTAAAGTCACATGGTACAGAAAAAATCATTTTAAGCATTCAAGGGCAAGACGTCTATCAGTTTATCTACAGCAAACTTCAGCGATTCAACAATGAATTATCTCTTTAGTGGTGTTTGCTAAATACAAGTGTCAATTTATATTAAACTACAATTATTACTGTCAGTTATAAAGTATTTGGCATGCATACAATACTGTAAGGAGTTCAAAAAGTGTTGAAAATAGGAAAATAATCATAAAAATAAACAAAATCTAAAAAGTATATTGTTACATTGGGATTAGTATAAAACAATATTAGGATCATTATTATTCTTATTATATTTATTGGGATTGAGAAGTTATAGTTAGTTATAGTTAACTAAAAGTAAACTAAACTAAATATAAAAAAGTAAAATTAAATTAAATAATAATAATTATAATAATAGTAGTAATAATAAATTGTTACTTGAAAAAAATATATATATATTTTAACTTTTTTTCCAGTTGGGTTTACTTTGATGTACTACTTAAAACCAATTTTATTAAAACTTTAATTTACAAAATAAAAAAACAAAAAATAAAATAAAATAAAAAACTCATGTGCTCAAATGTGCTCAGTCAAACCTAAAGTACTGTTTTAGGAAACGAGAGTTCGCATAATTTATCGAGTAAATCTGATACAGTGAACCTGCTTCTCGCTTAACTGATATGCAATTTGACATTTATGACCCTTACGGCTGAATAAACTCTTCCGGAGGAGCCCGTAATACATTTAGAGAACAAACTTGCAACATTTTCCAACCTACTTCAAGGCTAAAAGAAGGAGGGGGGATATAAGGGAAGGGAAGTGATGGAGGAAATTAAATTCATTCAGATGTTCATCCCGAAGTCTTAAAGTGTCTGAATCAATGCCCAGGAAAAACAGCGTGTGGGGTGGAAACCTGGAAAATGCTTGCAAAAACACTGCCAAGACTCACCTTCTGCCAAGACAACACTTGTGCTCTCACCAACAAAACAAAACCAGACAATGACAATGTTAATGCTATCACCTCTCATACAGACAGCACTTCTAATCTTTCTTATTTTGTTATGGCCCTCTAGTCTAGTCTATAAAATATAAAGCTAAAGATTTATGTCTTCATTACTAGTATGACGACAGCAAATTTAAAATGGAAATACCACGCACATTCAGCGTTTGCCAGACGTCAGTGTACATTACTCCAGTGTATCCGACGTGTAATGACTTGATGTATTTTTAATAGGTGTAATTGCTTGTCAGCACAAGCAGATGCGTGAAAACTGGAAAAGCATGTTAAAGGAATAGCTCATCTCATGTAAATTAGTTTGTCATCAGAATATTTGGAGAAATTTAGCATCATATCACTTGCTCACCAACGGATCCTCTGCAGTGAATGGGTGCCGTCAGAATGAGAGTCCGAACAGATGATAAAAACATCTCAACAATCCACCAGTCCATCATATGTTATCAAATAAAAAAAGCTTTGTGTTTGTAAGACGGCATTTCAACATTAAACCAGTGCTTCTTCCATAATAATATGCTTCCTCTAGCAAAAACGTCCATTCCCTCTTGTCCTCTCACATCAAAATCCACAGACATGTTTTGAACCATTTCTGCTTGTAAACTGATTTGTGTTTGATCTGTGTTTATTTCTCTTCTGATTCAAACGAGACTATTTGTCACTGGAGAGAGTCATATTATGAATAGAGGACTCGTATTTTACCTGGAAGTAACAGTTTAAAAATAAAACCATATTAATCACATCATGACTTTTATGAAACAGCACAAGCATCCAGTAAAGCGGTAATACTGTATGTTCAAAAGTGTTTTGTTGCTGTTTGTTGATTAAGGCCTACACGCAAAAATCAAATATATGGGTTTTATATGGGGATTGATTTTCATCCTCTGACCTGTACGGATGTGCAAGACTTCCACTCACCACTGAATTGGCAAACACATCATGCAATCTGTTATTTCCTTTCACCTCGTGCTCCTCATGTATTTAGTGAAGCACTGGCAGTTGCTGTGAAATCATCTGTAAAATCATAAATACATTTAGTAAATCAAAGCAAAACAAAATCCACATCAGACTGCTTCTGTCCTGACATCATTTGTTTAAGAGAACATAACTAAAAGGTCATTATTAAACTGCTGTTTCAAATCCATGAAGAGACTCTTTCCTGTTTAAACATAGTATGAACTGAAAGCATTTGCATTGTACATACTGCATTACCCCAGACAGACAACCCCCGAGATGCCTTCAAGAACACCTGACTTTAAAATGATTTGAATTAAGCACTACTACACATCAAATACACCAGCTGCTTGTTGAATTTCTGGGCCATCGTTTGATTGCTTGAAGTAGTGTGTTATGCACTGACCCCCTGCAAAGCCCCTCAGGGTGTCTCATCAATTATTCAACAGATTTTACATAGAGAATGAATATATATATATATATATCTTTTTTCAGCGCTTTCATATAGCACTGAGCTGGTTTGACACTCTATTGGAGAAATGCCACAAAAGGCACTGAAAAGGAAGTGTTCCTTTATGCTAAACTAATTTACCCATGTAATTCAGGTGAACAGAAGCCCAGAAAAGGCTTTCTTGATGTTATATAAACATCCGATTGCACACAATCTCTTACGAATAGCGTCAAATAAGAAATCGAATTCCCAGAAATTCTAAAGGTCAGTCAAATAATCCACAGATCAGATGGAAAAACCAGAAAACCCTTTATGATGTATTTTGCTGCAAACAACATGTCACCGAATTAATTTAGGAAACACTAGAGGGACAAAATACCATGCCTTGGGATAGATCCCATGAAGTGCTTCAATCTAAATTTGATTTAACTGATCTTGAATCATCAAAAGAATCCCTTCATGCATTATGCAACAAAGTCAGTTGTCAGTGTCAGATGCTTGATTTCATCACGAGCAACTATTTTGAAAGCGCTCCCTCTAGTGGTATCATTTAGGCGTGCTTTGATTTTGTTATTTAGTAGCGCATGCATCAGTGTGCATCAAGGTGGGAGCTTGCTTTAAAAATAGTGGAGCTTTACTGATATTAAAATATTTTCTTATTTAAATATATTTTTTATATTTTGCACCACTGGTGCAAACCCGCTGTAAATTATGTTAGCAAGGGCTTATGCAAGACACATGTGCAGCCAGCTGGTCAAAGTGTCAGCATTGCCCCGAGTCCACCTGTTGTACTGATAACCTATGTGCAACAGAATTTACAATGCTGCACTTATAACATGCATTGCACATGGTTAAAGACATGGCAGTTCTTTATCCAGTATTCATTTTTTATGCCAAACATTGTGACCACATGCACTACAGAAATGTTTTCAACTATGCACACCTTTGGTCCTGTGTGCATATAAAATACACTTTTAAATGCACTCTAAAGGTGTTTTACAAAGCTGAGTTAAGGCCTGGTCAAAATTTAGCATAAGCACAAAATGTTTCTTAAAAGCCAGACTGAATTAATACACCCGTTCTGATCCACCTCTGCCAATAGCATCAAAGTAGTGCACACTAATTAGGACTAAACACTAAGTACTGTAATTGCTGCGTAAATGCAGTTATACCATCTTTGAACAGCATTAAACAGTGTAAAGACACTTAAATGCCACTTAAAAAGACTAATGTGCCACCTCTGCAGTTTTTTTAGCAAGTCACCAAGTTAAAATCAATGGTTTGTTTCTGATTTATGATACAATAATGAATAGATATGCATTACAGAGGATGTTTCATTCATGTATGGAAACTATAAGGGCATTTAGGATTTATTGCACAAGACATGATTATGTTGAGTGCATTGTAAAAAGTTCCCATGACAGTTTCAATGATATCTTAAAAGACATTTATACGTTCGTTGTATAGACAAAAACACATTACGTAAAAGTTTAAGAAACGCGTAATAATAGTAATGTTGACGATAACAACGCAATGTGACCCGCGTACTTGTATAAACGTGCACTCGTGGAACCCGCATGAGGACGTGACAGCAAAAACCAATACAAACCAGGCGGAAGTCTGTCATGTGCGATGGCGTAGACGAATTCTGAAACGTGATTGGTCCTACTGTATCCAGGTCCGCGTGGGCTAACGCCTTTTTAAGCACGTCATCGGCGGTCGTATAAAAGCGCTTCGCGGCAGCGCGCTGACGCAGCCCTAGTTTGAGAGGGAAAATGTATCGCTCGCGCTCCAAGTCTAACACCGGAATCGCTTTTAATACTTTCCTTTTCACTGTGCCATTGGAATATACTCAACTGAAAAGACATTATAGTAAAAACTGGTCGTGTATTGGTTGATTCTAGGCGCGGGACTGCTAATTTAAGCAAAATGCCACGGACCAAGAAAAGGAGCGGCAGAGGTAAGTAGTAGGATGGAGTGTCTGGAAATGACCGGTTGTTTTTTTGCGGCCTTGATGCGCGATTTGGATGCTGGGATTTGTAGTTCTTTACACGTTCACTGTGTAATGATATATGAGGAAGAGAACTACAGCTCCCATTACTACGTGACCCGCTTTGGTTGACAGCCAGGAGTGCCTTTCTTTTGACACAAACAAAAGAATAATACACCGTGTGAGTCGTGGAAAGTATTATATGTTTGTTGGAGTTTCTAAATGTGGGGTTTGTTTTTAATGAAATGTTAATTAGTTTTAAATATTAGAGTCTATATAGACCGGTTGTCAGATTATAATAATTTTTTTAAACTCCGAAAGCTGATTATAGAACAAACTAATAAGACTAGTATAGTATGATTACTAACAAAACAAATCAACTTCTTATATAAAAGTGTAATTTAGGTCGAAATATGATGATCTAAGATAGATAAATGATTTATTGTATATTATGTAATAGCGAATTTATGTGAAATGTCAAATAGGAGGGAGATTGCTGTAATATTTAGTGAAAACTTTCAGCTGTCCGTGTGTTTGAGGTTATTTCAGGCCATGCGGTCACACTAACGTTAGCCTGCTTATATAACACAGGCCTGTTTGGGACCAAATCAAGAATCGGAAGAACGAACCAGGAAAACGGTCCACATTTTTTTCAGATGTAGATGTGTATAAATCAGTCTGCAGTCTGTTATTAAATGTTCTCAGCCCATCTGCTCGCTGGATTTGCACAGGCCTTTCAGAATGGAGAAAGGTCTGCATGTGCTGGCAGCCTGATGTAGTCCTTCACACGTCCCACATGTTGGTTTATCTGTGTCTCTGCTGCAGTGTTGTATATCTAAATGTATTTACTTTTGTCTGAGAAATCCCACACAGTGTCTGTTTTGTTTGCGTAAGATGTAAAGTAGAAGTTATTGCGTCCTCTGACCTTGCCAAACAGTATGATCACCTTTCGCAGATGTCCAGCTTCTAACACGTGGCTGAATCTAATACATTCACTCTCATAAAGACTTAATGATCCTATAAGAACAAAGGTATGCACACCCATGTCTTATGACCATGTGAAATAAGTTGGCAAATGCAGTTCTCTGTAATTGTCATTACAGGGTTGGTCACTGTTTAAAGGGTTTGTAAAATGAGATCACTCTGTTTGTTGTATTATCAGTAAGAGGTGTATTTTTATTATTTATTTTTTTACATAAATGATGATTACTTCAGCAAGGATGCACTGAATTGATCACTGAAGTGACAGTATTTGTCATTTTAAGGCATTTCTAATCTGAAAATAATTTTTATTTCCATTATATATTTTGCGTTTTATCACCGCTTCCACGTCTTCAACAGAAAATGCCGTAAATCAGCAGATTAGAATGATTTCTGAAGGACTGGAGTAATAGCTGCTGAAATGCCTTTCAAAAACATTAAAAACTATGTACGACTCCAAAAATTCTGTAACGTTAAGAACTCATAACTTTTCCATTTAAGCGCATATGAGTGTACATTTATCTGTTTGGTGAGGAGGTTATGCTGCTAAAGGTTCCTAAACCGATTCAGATCCATGCTGAAAACGTGCAGAATTAACAGTGTGATGCAGCATTGCAAAGAAGTTTTTATTAAAGAAGGATTTATAGTGAATCTGTTTTTGCAGGGGGACAACAGGGGAATGTCCAGCCGTTCAGTGATGAAGATGCATCTATTGAGACCCTCAGTCACTGCAGCAGCCTCAGTGAAAGAACCAGTGCAGCAGAGGAAGGTGGTGGGTATTTATGGTCTCATTTGTTTATTACAATACAGTGCAATGCAAAAGCATGGATAAGCTCTTGTGTAGAAAGCAACATTTGACTAGCTCAAACTAATTGTTTGACAGCTGGTGAAACTGAAGAAATGGCTCAAGAGGACTTCCAGTACAAGCTGAAGGTGTACATCGACAGCACAGTGGATAAGAGGTTTGTTTTCTTTCGGATTTCTGACGTCAAATTGCTTGATTGTTCAGAATAATCTGTTTCTGCTAAAACCTCAAGCCTGCAGCAGTCTGAACTGAGCAGTTATTTCCCCCTTCTAGTGCCAAGACCAGACAAGGTGCCCTTGATGGACTAAAGACTGCCATGGCAACCAAAATCCTCTACGAATTCATTTCCGAGAGAAGGATGACCATCACAGACAGCATTGAGCGCTGCTTAAAGAAAGGTTGGCTTCATTTGTAATTTGAACTCTTTTCTCTAGATGTTGCCATGACCTCAGTGCAGAGAGTTGAGTTGGCTGTTTGTATTTGCAAACCAGGTAAAGGAGTGGAGCAGAGCGCCGCAGCCTCGCTGGCGTGTCTCCTGTGCATCCAGCTGGGGTCTGGGATTGAGAGCGAAGAGGTTTTTAAGACCCTTAAACCCGTATTTAAGACCATCCTCAACGATGGAGGAGCTAACATTCAAGCCAGACAAGCTGTAAGCAGTCGTGCTCCTCTACTGCGCCTTAAAGAATTGAAGTGATTTCACAAATCTGAGATTGTAACAATCTGTTGATCTTGACTTTTTCTAGTGTGCAACAAGCCTAGGCCTTTGCACTCTTGTAGCAGAAGATGATATCATGGTAAGTTTGCCAATGAAAGCTTTAGTGCAGTCTTTAACTTTAATTAAACCTTACTCTTAAGTAAATAAAAACAACTTTCATGTAATTTCAAACCCATATGCTGTAATTTATTTGTTGTGGACTATAAAGACTTTTTTTAGGACCTTTTTTTTTTTTTTTTTTTTCTCTCTCTCTCTCATAAAATGACCATTCATCCAAATTGTGCAGGTTTAAATGATCTTTAGCTGGCCTTGAATTTATTTTATGGTTTTTATCTGAAACAAGTTTCTTAATGCTTTGTGTAGTTTTTAAAATACAGGTCCGCGTGTTTTAAATATTTTAAAATATTTTTTGTCCCTTCCAGGATGTGTTTGCCACTATGGAGTGTTTTGAGAGCCTCTTCACTCACTCATATGTCAGAGAAGATGGAAGCAGGCCTTCTGTGAATCCTCAAACCACGCAGCTCCACACAAACGCTCTCCTGTCCTGGGCCCTGCTGCTTACCATCTGCACCGGCAGTCACATCAGAGCCATTGCACAAAAGTAAGTGTAGGGACACTTTTTTGGGGGGGAGCCATAGATGCTTGTTGGAACTCCCAAATGGATCCTAATGAAACCTGCAGACTAAGATACAGCATTTTCCTGGGTTTATTCTAAGCTAATGTTACCGTTTTCAGACATCTTGCTAAACTTCCACGTCTGCTGGAGAATGACGACGTCAACATGAGGATAGCTGCTGGCGAGACCATCGCTCTTCTGTTTGAGCTCATCAGAGATGTTGACCCTGTAAGTTGTATTGATAATAGTAAAATTATATAAATTTGTTTTTAATAAAATGAAAATATTATTTATGAGAACTTATTTTTATAAGAAATGTAATAAAATTTGTATTACTTTTTAATAAATTCAAAATGTATGTATTTTATTGATGTTTAATACAATTGTTTATGGAGTTAAAATTATTTCATTTTCACTTATTTTGTAAATGTATTGAAAATAGAAAAATATTTAAACTTTTTTTTTTTTATAATTCTTAAGTAAAATGTTTGTTAATTATTTATTAATATTTAGTTTAATATACATAATGCATTTACCTTTTAACTAACATTGTTGTAATAGTTTAGTGAATAAATTTGCATATAACAAGGTATTTAATTTGAGATGGATTTTTAACTTTGTTTCTAATATAATGTGACTTGTACCTTCACAGGAGTTTGATTATGATGGCTGGGAGCCATTGTGTGAGAAGCTGAGTGCTTTAGCCACTGACTGCAACAAACACCGAGCCAAGAACGATAAGAGGAAGCAAAGGTCTGTCTTCAGAGATGTCCTTAAGGCCGTAGAGGTAAGATAGGAAGTGAATGCTTGTCATAGTTGACAGACTCCTGGGTGCTGCAGCTCAGACTCTGACCTCTCTTCTGTGTCTGGAATAGGAGGGGGATTTTCAGAGCGAGACAATCCGCTTCGGCACAGAGCGAATGGTCATTGACAGCTGGGTGAGGAAGAGGACTTATGATGCCTTCAGAGAGTTTGTTGGCTCTGGAATGAACTACCATCTACAGGTAAAGCTCTGAGATGTTGCAGATAGATCCAAAATTGCGGTCTTTTAAATTATTTTATGAAAGTTAAATTTTTTGGACCACAGGCAAATGAGTTTATAAGAGATGTGTTTGAACTGGGACCACCAATGTTGATTGATTCTGCTGCTCTGAAAGCCATGAAGAGCTCCAGATTGGAGAGGGTAAGAAAGCTGCTTTTTTTTAAAATGCATTTAAAAATGATGGGGATTGATGGTGGAATTTTCCTTTTGTTCTTTCAGCACCTCTACAATGCAGCTGCGTTTAAAGCTCGAACCAAGGCCAGGAACAAGTTTCGTGACAAAAGGGTGGATGTTGGGGAGTTTTAAGAAATTTTGTAAAGCACACCTTTTTTTTTTTTTTTTTTTTTTTTTTTTTTTTTTTTTTTTTTTTCTTCTCCATCTTGGGTTACAGTCTTTCGATTCTTTGCATTCCTAACACTGTTTTTTTTATATATACATCTCTTGTAAAATGTTAAAATTTCCTTTCTATAGCTAAATTCACAAATTTCTCTTTGAATTTAATTCATGTTTGTCATGTAAATGTTGGGTTTGTGTAGTTGTAGGTTGTGTAATGTTATGAATTGCACAGTATTTATGAGTATTTTGTGTAAGTGAATGTCACGATGGGCTGTACTGTAGTGACAAAAAAAAGACAAAAAGATCAATAAAATAGATGAAGTTGATGCCCCCTATTCAGAATTTTTTTTGTCATGAATATTGATGGTTACTTTTTAATAACAGAGCCTTGAACTCTCAAAGAAATGACTAAATTAGACATCCTGGACCTCCTCTGCACTTCATGGAATCTTTTCGCTTGTTTGCTTCATTCACAGTTGCCATGGATACCGTTTCACTGAAGCTGAAATGGCCATTTGATGTTTTGTAACGGCACCATATGACATGTCATGAGGACACAAACACTCTTTCCCATGGTTATAAGTGGCTTTTATAGATCATATGCCATTCCATACATGGCTTACTGTTTCACTGCATTATGTACAATGTGGTGAGTGTTTATTTCTTTCACCAAGTACAAGATGTTCTGGATCAACATCAACAGGTGTAAGTCTACAGAGAGCATGATTTCACCAAGTACAAGATGTTCCAACCATTCAATCCTTCCAATCAGATTTGAAGGATTTTTCTGGAAACATGTTTTCGGCTTGGTGGGGTGCTTCTACACACTTGTTGTTCAGCTATCATTTCCCACTGATTTTAGAAATAAGTTTTGGGTAGGGCAGGGTTTGGGATAAGGCTGTATTTTCAGACCGTAAAGCTGAGTGCTGCAAAATCACTGATCTCAACTGAATACTAATAGCAAAAAGTATTCTAGTTTTATTTATGTAGTGATAAATATTGCTAATGTTGAACAGGATGTTTTGTTTTTTTTTTGTTTTTTTTAACATGCAAAAGTAAATTAACTTGTGGTACCTACTTGGTAATAACAATGTCCTCCTGTAATCATTTCGGAGTCTGACATCTTGCTAGAGGGACTTTCTGCTTTTCTTCATAAACCTCTGTCAACTATGAGGGGTTTGAAGGACGTCTGGCATGAGCAGTGCGCGTCAGGTCCTGTCACAGCATATCATCAAGATTCAGGGCAGGAGTTAACACGACAGGAAAACTTATTACTAGACTATTATTCAGCGCTCCTACTCGGTTTAGGATTGTCATAATCCTGAAGTTACTGGCCTGCATTTATGCATCATGTCAAATGCAATTGACGTAACATATTTAATTGCCTAGAGAGGATTGTCTAGAGTTTTGGCTTTGTTTGCCTAATGAAGTGTCTCTAAGTTTTGTGTTGAGCCTGCCTTGTACACGCCATGATTGGTCGATTTCTGACAATGCCTGCACTCTATTAGTCAATAGACTTTTCAGGTTTGTACCTTTGGCAAGTATAAAAACATTCGGAAAACAAAGCCACAGTCAGGACATCCAGCATATGTTGACATATGGAAGAACCAGTTTAATGCTAAATTAACACATACTGTGTACTACTGCCCATATACTATACTTTTTGTTTAAAAATGTGAAGTAAAATTATGCAGTGACATATTTCTAACAGTTTAAACACTCAAAATACTTTAAGCCATTGAGTTGCATCCTGTAAGAAGTTTTAAAATGCTCTGCAATATTTGCCTATTGCATGCAACAATTAAACAGTAAACCGTAGCATACTATACATAGGTATAGTAACATGTTTTTTTTTTCTCTCACACACACACAAAGTAAAGAGTGAATACACATTTGGAGAAAATATAGGCTACTTTATTTCATATATCAATTCAAATATAATTAAATACACATTTTGTGGTTTACCAAATGTCAGGGTCAGAAACAGATTACAATTATGATTTCTTCAATCATGGTTGGATTGTTAATATTTTCATATCCTCCTTCAACAGTGCCATGTCATGCATGTCAGCAAATAAAGCTATGCGTCTGAGTGCATCAAGTTCAGTAAACATCTCTGAAGCAGCTGGTGGTGCAGAGCTCTGTAACGTTTCATAAATCAGACCTGATGCTTCCTGGCAGAACTCCTCCTCTCCGGTCTGCTTCCTGTTGCCACCGTCCTGACGGTTCAGACCGAACGGCATGAAAAATTCATCTGTAGATTAGAGTTATTTTGTCACGGAGCTGCACTGCACATGAAACAGCATCTTCACAGACTTTTGCCTTTGGACTTTCCATCTCTGATCTCCATAATACCATAAAACACTCAATTCAAGTTTCTTTTTTCCCCAGGTTTTGAATAAATAAGGTTCAGGGAGCTACTGTGACCCACATATTTCATGTCCTGATGGCACACGTTGGCCTCATGTTTATGTGCGACATCCATTGTGGTATAATTAGCTTCCTTTGGCCTCAAAACTCAGAAAGTAGCAGCCGACAGGAGGTTTGAATTCTGGGTCAGTGTGAGAATCTGTTGAACTCGGAATGATCTTTTCGATGTGCCAAATCAAAATACCCATAATACAAATCAAAATATTTGACAGTAAATAACCGTATTTACTGTAAAATATTTTAAGGCGAATGTATAAATTACTTTTAATTAATATTGTAACATAATACTATAAATTACTATAGTTCAATATCACTACAATTACTAAAATAAATAATAGATATAGAATATGTATGCAGATACGTACACTAGTCCTTTTTTGAAGTGGATCAAAACCTTTGTTTTGTACTTGTACAAATGTGTACTTGTTTTGATCCAGTGTGTTGATTGCTCAGTATGCTATATTGCAGCATATTACATCAATATTTGTATTAAATGTTATTATAAATACTCATATTATTTATGTAATTAATAATTATTCAAAATACATTTGATGTAAACCTCGCGAGCATAAAATATTTTCCTGGTTCGATTCGAATCAGTCATAATCGAAAAATGTGAGGGAATCAATTGTGAACTCATTTAAAACCGATCACTCACGTGAATCGTTTTGATTGACTCGTTTAAGAGAATCGGTTCTTACAGACTAAATACATCCAGCGGAATCTTTCAACGGTTTTAACACCATTGACAGTTTAAGAGCTTGTTAAAATCTTCTCGCTGCTTGTAAAGATGACTCTAATCAAATATATTAAACTGTGCGAGAGCAACAGGTGTTTTCAGGTATGTTTGAAACCTCTTTTTTCAATTTATGCCAGAACATAAGGTTTATTAATTAGCACAGGAGAACCTAGCATAACACTGTGGAGGCTAGCTGTTTTACACAACGGTGTGCCTTCTTGACATTTAGACAGAGACACTATCAGACGTTTATTTAAGCAGTAAAAAAGCATACTAATTTAACTAACCGTTTAGTTAACAAATATTAAGGATTGTGGTCCGTTATAACGTTTGAATTTATTCAACTGTTTCCTGCAGTATCTGAGTTCTCCAGCAGATGGCAGCTGATCACTGTTGAGAATGTAAGTCCCTAAACTCATCATCTTAATGAGGTTACATCATTAATTATCCTCCAAACACATTCACATAGCAACTTATTTCCATTAATAAGTGTCAATTATTTCTACATGTTTAGACAGATCACCTATCACTGAAAGGAGCTTTTGATATATCACTGAAATCACTAAAATAGTAGCTCTCAGTGAATGAAACATTGCCCCTAATTGGCAAAAGCAGTTTATTAAAAGCTGCAGTGGTCTAATTAAGTGGCTCGCAACACCTGTATCAACATGTAATTTTCCCTCTGTGATGGTTTAAATCAGGAACCACTAAATTTGCCAATAATAGGAAAATACACCACATTAGGCTCGTGCAGAGGGCTCAAATGTGCCGCCCTCATATCACGATCACGATAAATTGTGTATTAAATCTATTTTTGGAACTGGAAAGCGGTCGTGCCAGCATGTGCTGTTTTTTTCAGCCAGGCACAGATGTTAGGTGACTCCTCCAACATGTGACGCATAAACACAGAACAGTCCTATTTAAACACTCCTATGGTCGGCAGCCAGCCTCCAACAAAAACACATTCGTGCTATGCTCATTGTGGCCAAAAACCCACTGTCACGGTGGAAGCCGGTGCCACACGATCTCGTGATGGAGGCCGCTGACACATTCGGACGCCCACAGGGTCTGACAACTGTTTACTGGGCTGTGCCAAGCGGGCTAATGCTGGGGTTCATGGGAAGGCACCTGTTCACGAGCAGCACGAGCCAGAACCTTGGCAGCGGAACGGTGTGCGCAGCGGGTTTGCCACTTTAGCTCCTCTATTCAAGCGCAGATCACTATATTAGATCGCTGCTAGAGCTCCATTCACACAGACCCGCCCACATGAGGTTATACAAGAGCGCCGATAACATAAAAGATGGATATTACAAGTGTTACAATGGATATTACAAGATATTATAGATCTGCCTTTTTTGCCAGTAATAGAGTTGAGAGTCTTAAAGCATATATATTTTATGCATACTGTAGGTTTTGCAGCATAAAAGGGGTTATTTCATGTTTGTTATAGATAAATATAGGCCTTTATGAATCATAATTCATAATGAAAACAATGCTTTTTGGAATGTATAAATCAGAAACACCAACTAATGTTATAACTATATCCCTATCCACTATTACCTTGGTATTAGACGTATATGAAAGTAATACTGTGGTATTCTCGAAAGTTCCAAACACGGTATGGTGCTATTCAGCAGTACATTATGATATATTTTATTTTACATATTTTTTCCATTTTATTATTATTTAATTTATGATGATAACTTGAGGAAAAAACATTGCTAGATTGTTATGTTTAAAGAAATAATAAACAAATAAATGCTGTTCCTTTGAACTTTTTATTTATCAAAGAATTCTGGACAAACATATATCATAGTTTCCTCAAAAAAAATCAGCGTGACATTTATGAGCATGGCTAATAATAATAATAAGCATATTAGAATGATTTCTGAAGGATCTTGTGACATATAAGACTTAAGACAAGACTTTGTATCACAAGAATAAATTACATTTTGAAATTTGTTTACATAGAAAATGTTTACATGTATTATTGATCAAATAAATGCAGCTTAGTGAGTCTACTAAAACATTTAAAAACCTTACCGACCCCAAACCTTTAAAAAGCACTGTATATATCAACCATAGTATTACCATATTCATCCAAAAAGTGCCTTACATACCTTTCATAAACATTTCAGGTAAATATGAAAGAATCTTTTTTCTGCGTGGGAAGACAAGCAACAATACGTAAAGGACTGAAAATGTTTCAGTTCGTCCTATTACAACAGATAAAAAGCTGTTTAGCTGAATTAAATGTGGGTTATGGGGGTGTGGGAGCGGATTACAGTTCATCTGTGGTCAGTTAAATAAGAGCAATCATGAGTAAATAGCACAGGGAATTATGGGAGAAAGGTGAGAGGACAGGAACTTGAACACAGACGCCCAGCTGGCTTCTGAGAGATGTCTCTGTGTGTGTGTGTGTGTTTATGTGAATGCTTATATGACTGCCTGTGATCCCGTGTGTGTGTGCCCACTATTGGCTGCTCAGTAGGATGATTAAAGCACACTTGCCCGTGCTCTGGGGGTTGTTGCCAGGGCTCTGAAGAAGAACGCAAGCTGATTGGTTCCCTCAAATGACTGAGGATTCCAAGCTGGTCACATTAACTCAGCAAGCAACCCGACCTGAGAGCGCATCTTAGTCAACAACTCTCACAAAAATCCATAAAAATCAATTCCGCGCTTCACGTTAATTGATTTCTTTGAAGGTTGCCTTTCATTTCCAAAGAGACCGTCAAGGCCAAAGTGGCATCGTTTCGGAGACGACGCTTCGTCTCTGCGACTAGACGGAAGCCGCATTAAAATGCGTGCTGTGTTTTTGCAGAGGTATAAAACTCAGAGACGGAGGGTGATTTTAAGGGATCGGGATGAGCTGAGATTGAGAGAGAACTTCGGAGGCTTTAGGGATGATGGAAGGTGAAAGATCCCGGCGTTCTGGATTAACATTTTCACTGCACAATTTTCTACTCTCACCCTTTAAATTATTCTAATATCACTGATAACCTCTTTACAACACCTCACGGGAAAAAACACGATTGCTCATACAAAACAGCAATTACTGCCAGTCATGATTTCATGCATCTCTCGTCCGTTTTATTATGCACTAAGGCTTCAAAAGTATCCCGTCGTCAGCCTTTTACAACAGTAGTAAATACGTTGGCGTTATTTATTGACCAGCTGAGTTTTTCCATCAGGCCTGGATGTTGCGTTTGTGCTTGTGAAGACAAATATGCTTCAGAATATGAGGGTTTGTATATTCTATGTTCATTTTCTCCATTTTAATTAGTGAAAAATTCACTTGAATTATTCCTTATACCTTTACCTTGTTTTTTTTCAGCAATGACAAGTTAAAGTGATCAAAGGTGACATTAAAAAGTTATATAACATGTGTGTCATGTTCAGCTGGAGATTCCAGTCTGCTGATGGCACTCCAGCTCCAGCAAACTGTTTTATGTCTGTTTTCACCCATTGGACTTATTATCAATGAA
>JAUYWG010000034.1:3548767-3560265 GCA_034779775.1 Enteromius afrohamiltoni
TTCCACTTTGTGTGTGTGTCTCCAATAAATTGTTGCATATGGATCCGTACGCCTTCCCGTGTCTCAATCGTGACAATGTGTAACTTTTTAACGTCACCTATATATATATATATATATATATATGATATCATATTTACTATTTACTATATATATATATATATATATATAAATTGATATACAAATCTATAAAAAAGTTTTATGTAAAAATACTTATTTCCATTTTTTTTACAAATAATATTTTATAATGGCTTAAATGTTATTTAAACTTAAAAAATTTAATTTAAGTTTGGACTTTTTATGTTCAAACATATTTAAAATGAGCAATGATGTATTTTGATTCACACATTAAACAGACTGCTGATGCACATTCTGAAAAGGACTTCCTTACCTGTAATTGCCATGAAGGTATAATTTCTCATATTAATATTTTATACCCTGATAACATAGTATTTTTAGACAAAAAAACCCAACAACAACGGTGTAAATACATAAAAAAAATAATCAAATGTCTTCACAAACACCTCTAAGAGTCGAATTCTAGCGGAACTGTTGTGTTGAAACGCGAAGGTTTCTTTGAAGGGCTGCAGGCGTTAAGCGTGTCCTTAGCAGCCCTCTGTACGCTTCACTGCAGATATCGCATGTTTTCCTCTCTCGGCATGTCTTTATCTTGCTCTTTCCTTCTCCCTCTCTTTCCTCATCTCACTTCCTTTCCATGTACCGTTCCACAAACAACCTTTTCAACGTGATTATTCCATCCGCGGAAATGCCACGCCAATTGTGAGCCGTGATATTAGTAATAAAAACCAACGCAACAACCAGCAGTTACACCTGCGCAAGACAACGGCCGTGTCAGGAAAGCCTGTGTTTCTTCACACTTGATGGACAAGCAACAAATGAAAATCTACACTCTAAAAAGGCTGGGTCAAAAAATAACCCAACCTTAACCCAGCTGCTGGGTCACTATGGGACAGAACACGCACTGGGTTGTTTTGACAACTATTTGACCCAGAATGCTGGATGCTCTTTATCGTCTTACTGCCTTGCTACATTTATTTATTTATACACATATTAGCAATAATAAATACATAATCATCACAAAGGAATGTGAAATATTATTATATTAATAATATTATAGAAAGTCTTTTTTTGCTCAACAAGCCTGCATTTACTTGCTCACAGTAATATTGTTAAAAAATGTATTCATTTAAAATATGCTTTCTATTTGAATATATTTTGAAATGTAACATTACTGTGATCAAGGTGAATTTTCAGCATAATTACTCAAGTCTTCTGCGGCACATGATGCTTTAGAAATCATTCTAATATGCTGATTTGCTGCTCTTTTTTCCTCGAAAAGACACTAATATCATAATTTAATTGAAATAAAAAGCTTTTGTAAAATTATTCCATTTAAAAGCTTGGTGATCAGAGTATAAATAGAAATGAATACTTTTATGTATCAATGATGATAAAGACATTACAATGATTCTATTTCAGATAACTAAACTTTCCATTTGTCGGTAGATATACGTCACGGAGTACATATGTTTATTCGGCAAAGCGACAGATCAAATATTACATTAAACAGTGAAAAATGTGTGATCTTACCACAACTCAGTAAAAATAGAGGGAAATAATCTACCATCATAATAAAGTTTACCTTTATCCGTCTTGCTGCGATGTGCGTTGACCATCTGACGACGAGACGAAAATTCATAAAGTTCGACGAAGAGGAAACCGGTTGGGTTAAAATAGCCTAACTCAGTGGTTCAGTGGTGAAAATTCATTTGACCTAGCATAAACAACCCAACTTGTGTTTACATTACCTCAAATAACCCAGAATTTTGACCCAACCCAACAAAGTGTTTACAGAAATAACCCAGCACTTTTTAGAGTGCATCATATACATGCATCCGTGTGTTCGCATGCTTTTGTGAGCATGATAGCATGAGCATGATATTTTGCTGATATTACTTCATTAAAAGACCTTTCTTGTGAGTGACGAGAAGCTCATTATCATCTAATAGCTTCTGGGAATAGCATCAGGGAGTCTAATTTGAGCTCTTTCATGATCAGGCAGAAAAATCCTCCACTGGTCCGACTCGCATCCCATTCTGGACAAGTGACTAATGTAAAATAAATGTCAATAGAAATGTTCAAAAATATATTGACAACCTACAAAAGGTGGTGCAAAAAACAACCCCTCCCAAAAAATAAATAAATATATACAAAACTTTAAAGGCATACGATATGGTTAAGGTAGCTCAAAAACATAATATTCCAGTAATATATAAAATAACATATTATATTATAACATAATGTAATATATAGAAAATATTTTAAAAAATCAATAAAAAGGCCTACAATAAGGTATTTTCAGCACCAGAGTGGTGCAGAAAAGCACAGATTATCCAAATAAATACATAAAAGCACATAGTTATAAAGGGCTACAATAAAACATATTCAGCAGTAATGTATAGGAGATAACATTCCATATACTGTAATAATATAATATTTTAATTCAATTACTATATAAAAAGTTCTACAATATGGTATTCATTAAGGTGCCACGTAATTTAATTTAATTCATATAATATATTTTAAAAAATCACTCAATAAGGCCCACAATATGGAATTCTACACAATGGTGCATTTACTTGAACATTATTTAAATAAATACATAAAAGTCATTCCGATATAATATATTATATAATATTTTAATTAAATTACTAAATAAAAAGTTCCACAATATGGTATTCATTAAGGTGTCACAAAATTGAATTTAGTATAGTTTAATATATATAATAAAAAGGGCTACAATATGGAATTCTGCACTAAGGTGGTGCAAAAAGCACATATTTTTCCAAATAAATACATAAAAGCACATAGTTATAAAGGGATACAGTGCAATATTCAGCAGGAAAAACATTCCAGTATAATATAATACAATGTAATACAATTATTTAAATTAATAAATAGAAAGTTATAATATGGTATTCATTAAGGTGTCTCAAAATATAACATAATATAATATAGTTTATACATTAATAAAATTAATAACTTAATAAATAAAGCTTTTAAGACCTAATATAGTATTCTGCATTAAGGCGGCAATATTCCAATATACCCTGACTTTTCACCTAACGCAGACAAACAGGATACAGACGGCTGAGAATAATTCAGAGACATTGTGCATCTAATTTATCTGCGTCCCTCCTGAGTAGAACATCATACCCCATAGACAATATCTTGTGACTCAGGCATAAATCACAACGCATAATCTCATTATGGAAATCAGGCTGAAGAAAAGCATCTTCTGCATTGCCAAATACCGTCACAGCATCCAGATGTTACATCTACACAACTGATATACGAGCACCAGAATATTCCTGAATTAAATGGTGGTGTTACAAATGCATCGTTAACAGCACTGCTAACCAAATCTAGCCCGACAATGTTTGTATAGTTCCATTTTTGAACCTGTTGAATAGCATTTGTCACAACAACTGTATTCCAAAACCTAGCGAGCACTATCATTTTCTACATAGAGAGGCTTTTTAGCACAGCTTATATTTACATTATTATAAGTTTTTTTGGTCAAGTTTAAAGCAGGGAAATAAATGCACTCAGTATTGAAATCAGCGTTTTTCACATAGTAATTCAGTTTCCGTTTCCTTACTGTATTTGATCCTTATGCATTAATCAAGCAGAGATTTTATTACAGCACTCTGTCAATGCAAAGTGCTATTCACAGCATTACCTGATATTCTAGTTACTTCATTCCATTGCACCGGGCTCCTTTATCTATTAACCTTTGACCTCTAGGTCTCAAACCAGTCTTCAGATGTCCCATTATTGATGTCTTCTGATTGCCCTTTTGGTTCGGGGACGACCCTATGTACCTTAATTCACTGGCCGAGCTCTCTTGCCCTTTAAACACTGCAAAATCATTTTTTTCTCTCTCAGTGATTTAATGTTATTGCATGGCAGGACTTTTGGGAGGCAATTTAGAGATGAAATGAGCGCGGACGGCAGGACGGTTCAAGGGTGTAACTCACCCCGCAGGACGACAGAGACGTTGGAGGGGATGATTTAAATCACAGGGGGACATTACTGTTTGCTAACACCCTGGGAACGGTTATCTACAGCCCGAATAAATACTATGATCTGAAACACAATACGTTTGGGGGGAAATGGACAAGTAGGTAAATCGATAGCCCAGAGAAGCCATTTAAAGCTGGATAATGTGTCATAACTCACAGAGCGGGGATGATATGAGCGGATGGACCATTATGAGGGCTTTAAGGGGTTAATGTATTACTAAATCCAGGTCATTTCCTGCGTGCACCAGCTCCGGAGGAGGGTTTAATACCATAACGCTCCAGATCCTCTATGAAACAGCACTCAAAAGTGCCATTTCTTAAAGCTCGCTGCTCTTTAAACGCTCCACGCTGATGCTGAAGCCATACGTAGACGCACAGGTTATGGCTTTGAAATCGGAAAGATTCAGACTCAGGATCAATGAATGAATGAGACAATGGTTTTTGCAGGGGAAGGGGAAAGAAGAGAAGCAAATGGTTTTAAGAGGTGGAGTGGGTGGATTGAATCAGCAAACTGAATACAGAGCTGATCATTCATCTTCCTGGGGCACACGCGAAACACAAATCCGGCAGTGATGACGTTCCTAATGGAGTTTCGCATTGTTGTTTACGGGCTAAAAACATGTTCATGACCCACGTCTCAGGCTCTTTCAGGATTTTTCAGGCTTCAGGCTGTATAATTATTTTTATTTGTTGACTAAAATGTTTTGGGCAAACAAGTAGCCCTGCCTTCAAATTATGATTTTGGTTGAATTTCCAAATAATTATTAAGGCATTAATGTCATAGTCAGTTTTCGTCAAGTTTTTGTTCTGTCAGTGTCTATTTATTTATTTATTTAATTATTATTATTTTAATACAGTTTTTACAATACAATATTACAATATAATTTATTTATTTTAGTTACAAAAATAACAATAAAACATTTCACATAAAGTCTGCATAGATACGGCGAATACATACATATTACAACGTAATACTATTAATAATAATTTATTAATAATTAATTAATTTTAATTAATAATATATGTTATATAGTAATTATGTGAATTTTATTTATTCACTCATTTAGTTAGATATAAAAATAACAATGAAAAACATAAAATAAATAGATATTGTAAGATGCAATTGAGAGATTTAAAGTAACAATTATGAAAGATAAATAAAATAAAGTAAAAGTAGTTATATAAAGAATTTTTAATTGCATTTATTTAAATAACATTAATTTTAAATGTGGCTAAATCTATTAAACAGACATAATGTAGCCATCCATCCATAAACATAAATAGAAATATATAAAAGTAAATAAATAGAAAAAAACCTAATTAGGCGGTATGGAATATTTATTGTATAATATATTTATTTTTACAGTATATTAAAATTAAATAAAAAAATAACAATAAAAAAATGCCACACATAGATCTGAATCGATACTCCAAATACATATTTTAATATGATTATATTATTAATTTTATATATTAATTATATGTGCATTTTATTAATTAGTTCATTCTTTTAATCAGCAGGATAGAAAAAAAAATAAAGTGTGAATAGATACTGTAAATGCATAAAGGAAACATGAGTGATTTCTTCACAAAAAAGAAAAGCTAGAATAATAAAATATAAATATAGTACTATATAAAACATAAAATAACAAATAAAAGGAGAATAAATGAATTAAGACATTTTAAAAATAATCATAATTTATTCATTTAATCAATACATTTAATGCATACAAAATGAAAAAACATGTAACATTTGGCTTTTTTCAAATCATTACCAATATTCCATCTGTATATTGATGCAGAAAGCTGTTCATTTCATCATCAATACCATCTCATCTAATAAAAAACAGCAGTCAGCGTATTAAAATTGAGTTCCATTCTCATCCACTGTAGTGAGTGAAACCCATCGATTGCCTTTGCTTGCAGTTCTGCACGTTTGCGACGTGATTGCGTGTTCCTGGGTGACCCCTTGTCCACGCCAGGCCCGTCGACACACACACACACACTTAACCTTGGAGCTCGCACTCAATCGTCTAATGAATAATTTCAGTGTGGCGGAGGATCCCGGGGCATGGAGAACACGAGATAACAATCTTGGGTAAAGGTCGCTCAGCAAATTGATGAAGTCATCTTAACTAGTTTTGCGGTAACTTACAGAGCTCTGGCCCTCAGCCAGAACATCGCTGGGCCAGCATCTGCTCCATAGGGCCGTCGCGCACCACACCGCTCTTATATACGGAGCGGTTATAATGGGCTGGCTGAGTGCTTCCAATGAGAGTGGGAACAGACGATTGGCCGTCCCAGGAAATGTTTCAGGCCACAGAGACGCTCTCACTTAGTGGTATCACAAAGCACTCCAACTGCGGCTGTGCTCGGTGTAATTGACTCGATGAGTCCATTGAGCTGTGGCATCGGGACGAGAGTGGGCTGAAGTGGGGGGAGAGGGTGGTTATTAGAAATGACACCCAATGGAGCCATTTGGGTGCTGCTGTAAAACTGCAGTGAAGGTCAAGAGCGCTGGCGCTCTAGAGAAGCCCGTGTCCTACGCTTCATGGTGAGAACTGAGTGTTCAGTACACCAGAAACTCAGTCTAACAGGAAATGGACTGCATTAGTCATTCATCATTGTAGCTTACATTTAGTTGTGTAAAATGTCTATGTAGTAAACATCAGCATCTTTCTAGCTGGCTTCCTTACAAACCTGGTATTGTTTTTCCCAAATACTGTTGGCTCTTTGATTCCTCTTTTTGCAAGAGTAGCTTTTAATACGACCATCTGCAAAATAAATGTATATTTATATAGAGAAGATGTCCAGACTTGCATAGCATCAAAAGTTTATGCAAAATAAAAAGTCCAAATTAAAAATCTTATTTTGAAGAGAAAAAAGGCCTTCATATTGTGCATCTTAAATTTAAAAAGATGCAATTGTTATATATAAAGTCACAATTATGACAAATAAACCAAGGAAAAGTAGTTATTTGGAGTTGTAGTTAAATTATGTTAATAATACTATATTCATCCAAACAAAAGAAAATAATAATAAAAAAATAAATAAATAGGAGGTAAATAAAATAGACCAAAAAAAAGGAAAATTATGGAATATATTTTTTTTCATGAAGTATATTAAACTGAAGTTAACTACATTTATGCATTATTTAAAATTATTTGAAATCTAAACTTAGCTGGAAGCATAAAATTACTGAAAATAATGTCAAACAAAATTGCTAATGTTTTAAAAATGTGCTTAATATGTTCTGATAACAATTTTGAAATTCATTTTAATTGAATCCACATTTATTCAGTATTTGTAATATGTACATAACTCAGTTAATTTGATTGTTAAATTTGTTGGACAATTGAAATGACTAAATGTACAGTCATCCATTCATCCCTTCATTCATAAATAAATAAGGAGGTAGGGCATATATTGTCTTATTTTTTGGCTGCATTTCTGTCAGTCATCATATAAAATTGCAGTTAACTACATGTAATGCATTATTGTCTGTGCTATTAAACTAATAACTAATTATTAAGCCAAATAACATTTTTTACTCTTCCCAATTTGTTGAAATGCTACTCACAGACTGCCTGCTACAATTTATACATTTAGTCCTGCATGGAAAGAAATCTAATCCGACCCTACGGGATTGGGATCTTATTTCTGCATGTATAGACCACAACACTGTCCAATGTCACGTCTCAGAAATATTAAACAGCTTAAGCCTCCTATTTTGTTCAACACAATTTGCTCTGCAAAAATGATATTTGGACCTAAAGAGAAGCTGAGGAAGGAGCTTCAAGTACAAGTTGCCTGGCAGCAGTGGAAAAAGCTCATTAGATTTAGCGGCACACAACGCGAACAGCTGGTACGTGCTAGTAGCCATTTTTAATTAAAGTCATTTCGGTTTTCCTGCGAAGTCCTTATGCATGTTTCCATAGCTCTGTGATTCTGCTTTAGAAATGCAGAGTCAGGGCTCAAGACACATTAGTCCTTGATGGCTGAATCAAATCCTGGCACTTGAAAAATCACAAAAAAGCCCTCTCCATAACTTTACGTGATTAGAGCAGATTTGTGCCATTTAGCAGGTGAATGAGTTTTAGACGACTTTGCGGAGAACTCACGAGGGTCAATCAGTCACTTATATGCTAAGGACTCCTCCAATCACATGAGTGGGGCTGCGGTGAATCGCTACAGCTGATTGGATCACACACTTGGAATCATGGATTACGACTGTGAGGATAATTCCCAAATGTGACGATTATCCTCATTTGGAAAAAATAAAGATGACCACCCACATCCATATAAAGGAAAGAAATAAATGTTATATGAAAGTATCATCTACTTAGCCATACTTCCTGTGACGCTACATTCAATTTCGCGAGCAAAGCTTCCGTTTTAGAGCATTTCTGTTTCCAAAAAAGTGGGAACCAATGAGAATCTAGGCTCTCCCCTAATACGAGCTTGGCCAGACTAAGCTTGTATGAGCTTTACAGTCGCGGAAGCCAGGCTATCATAAACTGCCACTTTAAAAAAAGAAAAAAAGTCTGACTTGAATCAAATGATGAAATTGGCATTTAAAAATAAATCTTTTCTACAAGCAATTACATATAACGTCGACTGTTGTCCAATTCACAAACAGTTCTTATGATTCAGGCACAACCAGTGTGGTATGATTCATTAACAAATGACTTTTATTAAAGTGAAGGACAATCATACAGTTCAACCTTTTTTTTGTACGATTCACAAACAAATGACTCTTAAGAAAAGTATTGTTTTTTTGTTTTTAGTTACTTGTTCATGGTGGTTATAACTGCATACAGTTATAGAACTAATCATTTAAATTTTAATGTATTAAATGAATACTACCTGCTTAATTTAGGTCATGTTAATTTTTCTTTTTTAAATATTTGGACACTGTACCAAATAAAAAGATTCCTACATGACAGCTGTCCAAATGAATCAGATTTGAATCAAATTGAATGAAGAAATCTATTAATACCAGTCCTAGTCTTTGGTCGGTTCTCACCCTAGTTTCAGTGGTAAACTAGTAGTAGCTCTAACCGTAATGTTGAAGTGAACAGAGACCAGCAGGGGAGGAGGGTGAAATTGAACTGAGGTTTGGAATAAGCAATTGAACTAAATGTGAAACAGTCGAAATAACTGATATTAAGTCCTCTCACTCATATTCAAATGTCATATAGTAGCTCTTACTGCAAAGAGCAGTCAGGATCTCTTCTATGCAGTGAAGTACTTTATCTGTTAACAGCTACAAATAAACCATCACGTCACGGGATGGAAAGCATGAAAGTGTTCATTATTCCTCCAATAAATGAAGAGAGGGCTTCACAGCGCTTTGACATATCTGGCAGTGTTACAACGCTGTTGATTAGAGTGAAAAGCCTTGGATGCGAATTTTGTGCGTGTGTTTAATTTATCACGACAGGGGTCCTATAAATTTTGCGCTTTTAACGGGGAGAAATGCACCAATGCAGTCTATTCAGAGAGCCGTCCATCATGCTGTCGTGAACCTCTATTAGGAGGAGTGCAACGTTTCTGAACATATAAATCAATTCTATAATATCACCCCAGCATGCACGATGACCGCGGCTCCGGGCCTTTTCTCAGCCCTGCGTAAACCAGGGATCCCAGTTGGATGGCTCATTTTCGAGTCCCACCAAAGGAGAAATGAAAAGCAATTTCAAGCAGGACATAAATATCATTACCGGGTCAGCCAGAAAGTAACTATGTGGGATTGCCTCGGACCATAATGTAACTTACACAAGACGACGTCTCCCACACTTGCTAGCCATGCTGGAATTGGTGCGATGCTTGGCTTGCAGGTCTAGGTGACTGTGCCTTACTAAATCTTTCGAGGGCCAATGGCAAGGACGGGAACTTACAGTTGCAAGTGCTCCTACTGTATTGATAAAAAGAGATGTTGGTGGCAATAAAAAACTTGGTGAACTGGTGCTGAATTGCATAGACTTCATTACAGCCAAAATAGAATCTGATTTAAAAATAAGACTGCATTGTTACTAATTGTGAGCTAAACATAAACAATTCAGTATACACATTTTAAATGAATAATTTGCTTTACTTTTTGGAATGAAATATACTGAATTTCTGTTGTCAACCATATTGGATGATTTTCATTCATTTATTTTTCAGTCAGTTGCTGTGGTGCATTCTGGGATTGTCTAACCTGCAATGGATACCTGTAATGAGGGTATTTCATTTACTCTTTTATTAAACAATTAATAGTTTTATTCAGCAAAAGAGAGAGTAAAGACTTTTAAGTGCTGAAATGCTCACATAAGTACGGTACTTTCTGTTTAGAAGAATGAACCAATAAACCAAAAACATTCAGCATTGATAATAATAAGAAATGTTGAGCAGCTCTGGAATAATGATACAGAAAATTCTGCATTTGCATCACAGAAATAAATTGCATTTTAAAATATATTATAAGAGCTGTAGTAACATTGTAGTCGTATTTGACAATGTTACAGTTTTTTCTGTATTTTTAATTAAATAATTTCAGCCTAGATTCTTGCATAAGAGATTCTTGTAAAAACATAAAACAACATTACAGCCCTACACACTACACATTTCAAATATATATATTTTTATTTTATTTTAATTAATAATAATGCGATCTGAGGTTCATATACACTACATGTTTGAAATCAGATTAAGATTAAAGATTTAAGTAGTTTTAAGAGGACTGCGACAACAGATACTGTTTGAAATAAGATAAGATAATAGAATATTCAAGTATTTAAAATATACTTTTTGGTTGGCTAACAATTATTGAAAGACAATTATTGTAATTATTGAAAGTTAATTTGAGGTGTGTCCAAATGCACTTTAGAGCAAGTAAAACCTCAGGCGAATGTGTACTGCACGCCTACTTCATGACATTTCTCTTTTTGTGTAGCTTATCTCAGTTTTTTAAGACTGATGCCAAAACAAATCTGTTTTATGCACTCTCAACATTGAAGGCTCAGCGTTATTGATTAGATGGAATTAAGCAGGATAACGGTAGATTAATATCTAAACACCAACATTCATAAGGGTAATGTTAATTTTAGTAAAAGGCAAATTGAAATGACAGGATTGTTTATCCAAAGGCGTCTGGGAAATGTTAATGCAGAGAACTGCTTGTCCAGAAAGCAGTGTGCAGTCACTCTAAATGTAATTACAGCATTTACTGCTTTCTCATCCATCTGAGAAGACCTCTTATTAGAGCACTGAGCTCTAGTTACTCAGCTGGTGAATAGTCTGTAATGCTTGTTGGGACTGGTCTACATACATGTTTACTAAATGCGGCCATAACAGCATTATATACTTTATATATATATATATATATATATATATATATATCTATATATATAT